>JABUQX010049905.1:17500-35395 GCA_015478945.1 Trachelipus rathkii
TACGCCATTTGGACTTGAGAAATGTGAGAGAGACTCGGAAGGAATCCACAACAGCTGTAGCTACATCAACTCAACAACGAGGTGTTATTCTACTGATAAAGTACCACACACAATATATATATATATATATATATATGCTATATATAAATAATATATATATATATATATATATATAATATATATATATATATATAACATATATGTAACATAACATATATATAACTTTTTACTATCTTCATCTTACCATATATAATATATAATTAATAGAGTTATCAACAAGTATGAAATATAAATGGTAATCACAGTTTAAAGAATTTAAAGATAACTAAACTTTGGTTATATATATATATATATATGCCTATGTATATATATATATATAACTATATATATATATATATATATATAATATATCTCACTATACCTCTCTCTCTCTCTACTATATATATATATATATATACTTCTTATATGTACCAAGGCAGCCGCCAGGGGTTTAAGGGTGTGAACCGCCCAAATTATTTTTACCATCAAAACTTTTTTGGATAGCTTAAGTTTTTATTGTGAAACAAGCCACTAACAAAAAGAAAGTATTATATTAACTAGTTAATTAGGAACCATATGTTCTTGGAGATTTGTAAGGTTTAGTGGCTTTTCAAAGTGTAAAGGGAGGATCTCTATAGCAAGGGCGGCAAGTAGCTATAGGTCCAAAATATATGAGTGACAAATCTGATTTGGACAACGATATGATGGGTGCAACGATGAAGAAACATTTAAATGTCATTCAAGCTGTAAATATACGGCTTGAGAAAAATTGTATGTTTTGTTCTGTTTACATTCATGTGGGGAATACAATACATTAGAAACTTTATTGACAAGTGAAAACAACTGGGCTCAATTTTAGATAACCAAGGCGAACACCTATTTTAATAGAAAAAATAGGAAAGATTTTCCCAGATATAAAATGGACAACGCTAACACGATTGGGCGAAACAAGGTATATGGAAAGTTACGATGGATTATTACGAATTAAAGAAGTTTTTAAAGCTAGTTGAACCCTTAAAGAAATTTGAGATGGGTCAAGATATTGAACCTTCTTCATAAACCTTAAATCTTTACAAATCTTTAATCACGAACGAGTAGATTATAAATTTAATTATGATTTAACCTTTATTCTCCGTTAATCGTCAATCATATACTATATCATTAATCACAGCAACTGCTCTTAATCTGTAAACCTTATGTGTAATACTATCCGATCATTTTGGAAGTCGCAACAGAACTTCTGCTTTCTGTTAATTGGGAACGTGGATGGTCTAGTGGTTAGAGCGTCCGGTCACTGTTAACTCAGCGACGCGGAGTCCAGGTTCGAATCCCGCTGATGGAGAGTAAAATCTCCTTTGACTCATTTTTAATGAAGAAACGATAATGCGGCGTGTCAAAATCTCAATGTAAAATCAAAAGACAAAGCAACTGCAATTTCTTTTCTCGATGACTTTTCAAACCAGTTAGAGAGGAAGTCCGTGAATCACAGATCCATACTTACCAATCTTACCAAATTGACTCCCATCGATATCTATTAAACATTTTTACGAAATTTGATGAATAAATTTGATCTTATATTGTCCTACTTGACGTTAGGATTTTAGCATCTACCTTACTAACAGGTCAACCCAGAAAGATATTTCTCTACTGTGAAAAGGCTCAAAGAAACACTTTCTCAATTCTACATGGGAAGAAAGACTAACAGATTGGCTTTAATTAATAAGTGTTCCATCACTTGAATCATTTATATAAATGGAGGGGAGGGTTATCAATCATTTGTTAAAGAGAGAGTAAGAAGAATTTTATATAATAACATAGCAACCCAACCTGCACTGTAACCTTAACTATATATCCATATATGCATATCTTTGCTCATGCATAATATATATGTAACTAACCACTTATATATGGTAATAAGCATATTTTTGTATTTTGAAATTTGCTATTGACAGGGCGCACTTTAATTATTTTTAGTCGTACATTATATATATATATATATATATATATATATATATATATATATATATATATATATATATATATTTCATATACCTACTATATATATATATATATATATATATATAAAATTAGAAAATAGATTAGCTTAGGATTAAGACTATATTGTATTATAAAAACTACCATAGATATGGATTTTTCTGCCTAAATATTAATTCCAATAAAAAAAAATTAAATTTACTTATAATACCTAAAAATTTCTCAAAGGGCGGAAAAGTCCCCTCAAAAACCCATTTTCACATCAATGTATTCAATATTCAATTTAGTTATCTTTAATGATAAGTGATAATAAAAGGTTTCAATTAAAATTTTAATTTAATTATAACGATAATATAAATTTTATTTTTCGCTTCGGATTCTCTAAAGAAATTCTTCTAATTTAGATTTTAATTTTTAATATTAATGCTGAAAATATCTTACCAAGAAACGCCTATTTAGATTTATCATTTGGTGTGGGGAGTCGTCCGTAAACCTCGAGCATTTTCAAAGTTTGGAATCTTACAAATGAATAAAGTATTTAAACAAAAATTAGGATTAAAAACTATAAAACTGTTAAAAAGGTATTACGTTTTGTAGTTTAAGGCAGGTGCTCTTTGCCTTTAGAACTACGAGGCTTCTGGGTAGTAGCTTCTCAGGACTCGGGACAAAGTTTTTTTTTTTGTTTTTTTTCTTAATTTTAATTTAAACATCCTTCGTGTTTAAACTCCTTTACACTGTGATAATGAATAATTGTACCACTTACTCCTTTTATTGCATTAGTTATTTTTAATTTCAAAAAAGACCTATGGTTAGAGAAGTTGATCGTCTTGTTGATTTTGAGGAGTGGCCAAAAAACGGTTAAAGACTCTGGTTTAGGATAAATACATTTATATAAATAAAAATTTATTTTCATATTCATGAAATCCACCAGCTTTTTACTGCGCACCAATCGTATTTGCCCTGGAGCTTTAGTATTAAAAAACACAAACTAGACATTAACATCAGCTTAATGTATATTTACTTTCAACTAAACATAATACGAGATATACTATAACAATTTATAGTTTATAACCTAAGACATTAAACATTAGGTTTATAATGTATATTTTACTTCAACAAAAAATAATACGATATACTATAACAATTTTACAGTTTATAATCCAAGACATTAGACATCAAGTTTATAATGTACATTTTCCATCAACAAAACATATTATACGATATACTATAACAATTTTATATTTTATAATCTAAGACATTAACATTAAGTTTAATGTATATTTTCCTTAAATTAAACTTGACACCAGATATCCTTTAACAATTCCTTGGTTTATTACCATAATTTTTAATTAAATATTTCATTCATTTGTAAATCACTCAAACTATGAATGAAGATGTCTGTGGTTTACGAACGAAACCGATTTTTTTTTTTTACAGTTGTCACCACCACTCACGGGCAAAGCCCTATTCAAGGTGGGAATGCTTCTTACTTTCTTATTAAGATATTATCAGTAATAATGCTGTTAGGGAAATTAAAAAAGAAATTTTAATTTTTTTATAGAGAATTGGAAGAGAGAAAAGTAAAAACATTAAAATAAAAGTCGACATAGAATTTCTAAATAATAATAATAAAAAAAATAATAATAATAATAATAATAATAATAATAATAATAATAATAATAATAATAATAATAATAATAATAATAATAATAATAATATAATAATAATAATAATAATAATAATAATAATAATAATAATAATAATAATAATATTTTTTTTAAAAAGGCACAGAATTTAATTTATTTTCTATCTTCGATACTATCAATGAATGGTATGCAGAGAGCAATTTAAAACCCGACTTTCTTGTCAATGTTTATTTATATTTTCTATAATTTTGTTCAGGAAATTCCATTTAAAAACCATCGATCCAATAACCAATTCCTTGAAGCAATAAAAAAAAATAGAAATAAAAATAATGAAATATAAAAACATTTTTATTATTTTTTTTTCACAATTCTTCGAACAGTTTATATTTTTACTCAATAATAATAATAATAATAATAATAATAATAATAATAATAATAATAATAATAATAATAATAATAATAATAATAATAATATGATTATTATTTTATCAATTTAATGTGTAAGAAAATTTATTTTATTATTATTATTATTATTATTATTATTATTATTATTATTATTATTATTATTATTATTATTATTATTATTATTATTAATTATACTAATATTGATATTATTATTACTCATAAATACTCTCAAATATTCTTTATTATTATTTTAACTTGTTGTATGATTATTGTGTGTGTGTGTGTGTGTGCAGTATTATTGTGTGTGTATATATATATTTTTATTATTCTTTTATATTGATTTCACTATTATCAGTATAAATATTAATTAGCTACTCTTAAATTTTAATCCTAAGCTACTCCCTGAGAAACCTAATTCTGTTCAATGTATTTTAATCTTAGATTATTATTTTTTTACTTATTATTATTATTATTATTATTCAATGTATTATTATTATTATTATTGTGTATTATTATTAAAGAGAGAATATTTCAACTTTCGGAGTTATTTTTAATAATAATAATATGTAATAATAATAATAATAATAATAATAATAATATAATAATAATAATAATATAATAATAATAATAATAATAATAATAATAATAATAATGAATAATAATAATAATAATAATAATAATAATAATAATAATAATAATAATAGACTATATATATATTTATTATTATTATTATTATTACTATTATTATATTATTATTATTAATCATAATCAAGAACTATCTTAACTTTCAAAATCCCGAAGAATCTTTTAATATTCCTGTGCGTAACTGTACTTAAGTTATCGTCAAATTGGGAAGAGGATTATTATCGTCTGGTTCCCAAGCAGACAAAGATATAAGAACAAACAATTGGGGTGTGGGGGGTCCCAATGGTCTAATTGCTCTATTTTGTTATTTTAGAATGTATGAAGAGTCAAGGTTAGGTTAGGTTAGCGTTGTTATTAGATTACCCTTTTATTCAAATTCCAAAAAATCCCCAAGAGGAAAGTATAGATTTAAAACTCGACTTGGTTTTGACTTGACAGCAATTCAAATCCCAACCAAAATGATAAAAAAAATCAAAACTCAGTATCAATATAAGTAGTTCCTTCGCCTTAGAGGAGAAAAGGTATTCGAAGTTTCAATTAGAGGTCAAAGCGAATCACAGAACTAGGTTCTCGGAGCCAATAACATTTTTTGCCAGCTTTAACTCCAACTCCACCCAAAAATTATTTTTCTGCTCTGGCTTTTGGAGTTCCGGTTCCAAACCCTTATCAAAACTGCAACCAAGGTCAACTAGATCTTCACGACTAAACTAATAATGAACAGATAATAATCTAGTTCAAAATTAAATAAACATATACCATACAAAATCTAACAGGGACCATAACTACCATTATTTTAACCGACTTACTGAAAACCCAGCCCAAACCGATTTTAAATCCCCCCCCCCCCACTTCACTCCGTCTTCCCCGAAGTTACCAATTTTGGACTAGGTATAAACAACTACCTTAACCCTTACAAGGAACTGAACCAGAGATGTCAAGAGAATATCAAGCTTAATAAAAACCGGATTACCGCAGCAGACACATAAATTTCAACAAATTTATAAGGTATCACTCATTTTTATGCCTCCGTCAAACAGTGCCTTACGTATATATATATATACCCTTACCACATATATATATATATATATATATATATATATATATCAACCTTTAAGCTACACTCTACTATATGTATATATCTTATATATACTTATATATATAAGGCTAATTCTCCAGAATTTTTTTTTTTGGGGGCCAGACAAAAGTCGCTATATGTATGTATATATATGCTTTATATATCTAACTTCTTTACCTATGCTTATACCTTTATATATACACTCATAACTATATATATATATATAATTTAATCTCTGGATTTTGTAATAAACGGATATGATACTTAAAAATGCTTAGTGGCTTAAAAAAATTGGGAGGCCACTTGGCCTGCCCTGGACTTACATATATATACACGCATATATATATATGCTCCATATATATAACCCATAACCTTAACATATATTATATATATATGCTGATGATATATATATATACGGTAAGTAAATATAAAAAGTATTAAAATAATTTATCCAATAATATTCCATGTCACATATATAATATTTCCAATAAATAGATAAATAAATAAATAAATAAAATAAATAAATAAATAAATAAATAAACACATCATATTCTACACACCATAAAAGACATAAAAAATGGCATAAGAATACATTTAAATTTACATAACCGTGTAAAAATTGAACGAAAAAAAATTATGATCAATTTGTAAACGGAATAATAATAATAATAATAATAATAATAATAATAATAATAATAATAATAATAATAATAATAATAATAATAATAATAATAATAATAATAATAATAATAAAAATAAAAATAATAATAATAATCTAATAAAATAAAAATAATAATAATAATAATAATAATAATAATAATAATAATAATAATAATAATAATAATAATAATAATAATAATAATAATAATAATAATAATAATAATAATAATAATAATATAGCTAAATAGTAATAATAATAATAATAATAATAATAATAATAATAATAATAATAATAACAATAATAATAATATAGTAGTAATAATAATAATAATAATAATAATAATAATAATAATAATAATATAATAATAATAATAATAATAAAAAAATAACTAATAATAATAATAATAATAATAATAATAATAATAATAATAATAATAATAATAATAATAATAATAATAATAGTAGTAGTATTAGGAACGACATGTCAGATGCTTTGGTTTCGTCTACTTAGCAGATTACATTAGAACCTTTGACACAATCTTCAATATCTAAATTGCTATACAAATGTTGGAACTTAAAATATTATAACTGCATATATATATATATATATATATATATATATATATATATATATATATATGCTCTATTCACCTATAACACACTTAACATATATACTGCTATAACTGCTGTATATATGCTCTATACATATATATATATATATATACCACTGCTGCTGCTGCTGCTGCTATCATATATTTACTACTTCAAAATATTGGCTATGCCAATGAAAGGATGTCAATTGTGTACAAATAAAAAAATAAAGTAATAGGAAAAATATTAAAATAAATATGGATTGGAAGGTTTTAAAAGAGTGTACACAATTTACTGAGCTAAGAGAATGAAGAAAAGAAAGAACTACAGGCAATTTGTACCAGGATCAGTGTGATAAACACAGTACAGCTTACATGAACTGTCGCTTGTTAAAAGAGAACCTGAGGATTAACGTGAAAATATTGGTGTACCTTGGAAATTTCTCTGGGGGACATGACCCCTTTTATCATAGAATATCAGTAAGCTTATTATTTTTAATTGACTAAACAAAATTTTCTGGGGTGAGGGGGCAGTTCATTATCCGGGAGGCTACGCCCCCTGGCCTCCCCCAGACAGTTACGCCTATGAGTGAAGGATTGATTTTAAACGCCTTAAATAGTCATAGATACATGAAAAGGTTGAAATAAAAGGTTATATTCAACAAGGGCTCCCAACAAGGTCGGAGACACTAAATCTTTTTCAGCGGTTCCAATTAATATTTTAATATATCGAGGGCTCCGATTTCCACTCCACCAATTTAAAAATCCACGGCTCCTACTCCGGACCCAATTAGTTCTGCTCCCTAAGTGGTATATTAACAAAAATTCGCTAGGACACCAAAGAATAGATCTGCAGCTGACAATACCCCAGAGCAATATTGGAGATAGCGATGTATATTTAAAACAATCTTTCGATATATATATATATAATATATATATATATATATATATACCTATATATATATATATATATATATATATATATATATATAACAACCAACACAACAACACATACCATATATAACATCTTGATATATATAATATATATATATATTAATCCGGTCATTACTCAGGCGTCCCATAATCTAAATAAGTGAATGCAAGTCTTATTTAAAAGATAGCTGGCTTTTAATATATAAATACACTACAAGTGCATATATATATATATATATATATATATAACTCTGCTATATATATATATATACTATATATATATATATATATAACCTTATATATATAAGCTAAAAAAACATTACTTAGAAAATTAGAGGTGAACACGAATGTAAGAAAGAAGTCAAAGATACAAAAACCATTTTAAAACTAAAAATGTGAGAGAGCTTTCAGAGAGAAATTAGCTTTCAAGAAGGTTTAAATCTGTGTGAGAAAACAAGGAGGAGTAGGCATTGACAGATGGCGAATAATTGCAAATTTTTTAAAAATGAAATATCAAAGACCATGAACATCCGTGATAAAAAAGTGTTTCTAATAATGTAATAATAGAAAAAGTTGCTATAGTGATGATGAAAAATGCCAAAAACTCTATGTGAGGATAGAATAAGCTAAAATAATTTGAGGACTAGGAAAAAATTGCTGTTGAAAATAACAGATTTAGGGAATAAGATCTATGAGTGTAAGTTAATAACAAGGCAAATGTATAAGTCAAATTTCAATCACAGAAAAAATATGGAGAGAACATAAGAAAGTGATAAACCTCAATCAAATTAGTTTGATGATCCAAGGATCGAAGATTCTGACAAGCTTAAGGAACAAAATTAGGCTGCAAATTTCTCATGAAGAATAAATTTGTTAATGAGAAAAGGACAAGGAACAATATTTGTACCGAGCATGTTGTTCAGAAAAAGAGCTAAGAAAACTGAAACCTTTTTATCATTGCCTTGTTGATTATGAAATTGCTTTCGACAGGCATAATAATTTGACGAAGATATTGCAGGGACTGGAAAAATGAGAAAAATTAGTGAATATTTAAGAACCTCTACTGGAGTATTAAGTATTAAAACATTAAAATCTAAAAAAATATAAATCAGAATGGCGAAGTAATGAGAAAGATGTTTGAAAAGAATGTGTAATGTCACCAGATTTGCTCAACCTCCATATTGAGATAATATAAAGATAAATCAGCCATGTGGAGGAAATCAAAATAAGTAGTCGAAATATTAAAAACACTAAATATGTTGATGATACGATACAAAGAACCGATTATAAAGATAAACTTCAACTTGTTGGATATGCTAGATCTAGCTTAGTTTGTTGTACCGATATAGGTTATATTCAGCTTCAGGTTTGAAAATAAAAAATTATAAAACTCAAGAGGTCATGGCTATGTCAAAAAGAAACTAAATCCCTATCCTTAAAATTATACAGAGGGAAATGAAATTTAGTAGAGGAAATAGAGAAGCTAAGGTTTAATTAACTCAAATGAAAGTTATACGCTACGAATTCCTTTAATGAAAATTCTGATGAAAAAAGGCAATATCTCATTAAATATAAAAAAAAAATGCTTTCCTTTAAAATAATATTACCAGTCACATTTGTGCATCCATACAAGTAGGATAGACTTTTAAAGAAGGTAGACGAAAGAGCACTACAACTGAAAAGAGATAAAACAACAAAGCATCGAGCTAGCAAATAACAAATAGATGCAATTAATGGAATCGACAACTAGAGTGTATGTGTGAGAGAGAGATAAAAGAGAGAGAGGAGAGAGAGAGAGAGAGAGAGAGAGAGAGAGAGAGAGAGAGAGAGAGAGAGAGAGAGAGAGAGAGAGAGAGAGAAGAGAGAGAGAGAGAGAGAGAGAGAGAGAGAGAGAGAGAGTTGATGTTGTGTGTGTGTGTGTGTGTGTGTGTGTAGGTGTGTGTGTGAAAGTTGCACTAGAATTATTTAGAGAGAAAACCAAGAGAAAGAATGAAAAACAAGGGTGGAATGAGTAAAAGTTGTAGTTGCAGAAGTATAAAGATAGATAAACAAACAAGGTCGAGGGGAAGTGTATTGTTTAAGTTGTTTCATGGTGTAGCAATGGACAAGTGGATACGACACTATCGCAATCGCATTTACCTCAAATATTAAAAAATATATAGTCCAAGGGTACTTTAATATATATATATATATATATATATATAACATATATATATATATATATATAGCAACCTTAGCTATCATATATTATATATACTTGCTATATATATATATATATATATGTACATTATATATATATATATATATATATATATCAGGGTTAAGGTTCAAGTATTTTCAAAGTACAAATTTTTAAAGTACTATCCCCAGATTGTTCAAATTACATTACAAAGTACAGTATACTCTGATTGTTCAAAGTGATGCAAGTACAAATACATCGTATCAGAGTACAAGTACTTTTTATGAAAACTTTTACGCCAACAACTATTATATTAACACATATATATATATATATATATATATATATATATACTGCTACTCTCTTTGCTCTTCTTTCTTCTTATATATGTATATATATATACATATCTCATATAGCATATATAACCTTAACTATATATATATATCATCACCACCACTTCTTCTCTCCCCAAGACTGGTGATAAGGTGCGTGGGAAGCTGAAAGGTAGAATATGAAGTAAGTAGAAAGAAGAGCCCAGCCCTACCCCATTTATACCTTTTGGTGAGAACTCGTCGCATTCTCAAAAAATCCACCCTAGAGCTTCACGGGACGACGACGGACAACTATGATCTCTCGTCAATGTGGGGTTCAGAACTTAGCCTAGGTGGGTTTACAGCAACCACCTCTCACAAAACCCCGCCATTCACTCCTGTTATGCACCTTTCTTCTCGCTGCCAATCTCATTGCACCTACTCACTCAGGCATTCATTTTTGACTCAATCCCACTTTTTCGCTTCGGTCTCCATTCTGATCGATTGCCAACACACTCACCACTATACATCCGTTTTTAACCGACCGACTATCATCCATCCGCTCCACTGACCACACCATCCAACTCTCTAATACGTTCATTCCTCATTTTATCTGACTCTTTACACACCTAACACGCCACTAAGTTTGTCCATCTTGAACACATGTACTTTAGATCTATACCTCTTATTCAGACCACATGATCCCCACTACTATACAAGTAACACGGTAACAACCTTACCCTCATGCGTAAAGACCTAGCGCACTCAGGACTTAGTCCCTTAACATCCACCAACGATTAATTGCACCAGCCACCTTGGTGCCATTCACAACTTTCCTATACATTCAACATATCTCCTAAATATTTAAACTCAGACACCAGTTTTCGGCATTTCACCATCTAACATAACTTCACACCGATGACTGTCCTCACCACAACCATAACCTTACTCTTATCTACGATTACTTTCAAACCCCTCCTTTTACACCTTACCAAATTTCTCACCATTCCTCACCAAACTCTCTTCAGATTCGCCATAGAAAATAGGAATCATCTCATATATAATGGTGGGGCTTCACTCTTTCATTCTCATCATTCTGGCATTTATCCTTCACTTTACCTCTAATTTTTCATAACCTCATCCATATACAAGTTGGATAACCAAGGAGAGCCTGCTTATCCTATCTCTCTCCGCTATTAATATTAAACCAATCACTTTCGACTCTATTTTATTCTTACTCGCTTCACTATCGTCATATATACTTTTTGATTCCATTCAATAACACCACCAACACCGTATATCACTAACACCTACTATAGAGCTTCCCTATTAATCTATTTTACGCCTGTTGCAAATCTAAATCCTAAATACAATTTATTCTTCTCACTCCATCATTATCTCAATCATTTGTTTCAATGTACAAATTTGATCTTCAGTTTTTACAGCTTTTAATTTCTTTAATCCTAGTCATTCGGTCATTCAGCCCCATTCTTTCGACCAGAAACACCCAAGCTATATCTTTTACCAAACTTTACTCAATAAACTAATTGCCCTATATTACTTACAGGTACTTTGCCACATACCTTATATGGGGTACTAACTATACTTTCTCCTCAATCCCTCTGAACTATACCCTCCATAAACGCTTTGTTATTCAACTTCCAAATCCAATCCATCACCATCTCTTTATATATATATATATATATATATATATATATATATATATATATATATATATATATATATTTCTTCTATAACCCTATATATATATATCTATATATATATATATATATCTTTCTGCATATATATATATATATGCTCTAACCTTATATATATATATATATATATATATATATATACTATATATGCTATATATATATATACTCCTGCCACAGCCTGGTTTTGTGTGGTGAATCTGAAGAGGATTTGAGAGAGTTTAGGAGCATAACAAAGCAGAGTGTGTGTAAAGGGAAGAGAGTTTTGAAAAATAATGGCAGATAAGAGCTGGGTTATATGGCTGTACAGTGAACCAGTCCCTCGGTATGTGAAGTTATGCTGAATGCTGGAACAAGTTATTGAGGGTTAATGTTAAGATATTTGTGTTTAGGACGAAAGGGAAACATTGTTTTTGCCGAGGTGTATAGTAGAGGGAAAGGATTATCGAGTACCAGGAAGGTATGGTCAGCTTCTGGTAGATGTAAGAGACTAAGTCTTGAGTACACTAGGGTCTTACGTGAGGGTATGTTGTTACCTGTGTTAATGTATAGAAGTGAGACTATGGTCTGGAATAAGAGGTATAGGTGTTAAGTGTGAGAAGAATTGACAAATAGAAATGAAACCAGTATTACACAGAGTTGGATGGCGTGGGAAAAAGGGATAATAAAAAAGTACATCGGATGCATAGTGGTGACTGTGTTGGGAATCGACTGGCGGGCAGAAGAAAAGTGGATTGAGTCAGCAAAAATATTTTTTGAGTGTGATGCAGAGGCGAGGAGAAAGTTGCATAATAGGAGTGAATGGCAGTATTTTGTGAGGGTGTATGGTTGTGTGGCCCACCTGAGCCAAGTTATGAACTCCACACGTTGGCGAGATGTCATAGTGAGGGTTCATCACGGTTGAAACTCTAGGGTGGATTTCTGACTTCCAGCGAGTTACTAATAGGTATAAAGGGAGGTATAGCTGGGCTTTCTTTTCGACTTCCTTTATATTCTTCTACTACTACTTGCCTGTTTCTGGTGCATGTTAGGCACCTTACCACACAATCTTAGGAAAAAGGTAATTGATAACTGACCTTGATATTGATGATGATGACGATATTGATGATGATGATGATATTGATGATATTGATGATATTGATGATGATTTATCACCTCTTCTTGATGATATTATTGATGATATTTATTGATAATATTGATGATATTGATGATGATATTGATGATGATATTGATGATGATATGGATGATATTGATGATGATATTGATAATTGATATTGATATTGATATTGATTTGATATTGATGATGATATTAATGATGCACCTGATGATGATGATGATGATAACATATATATATATATATATATATACTGCTAACAACATATATATATATATATATAACCTTATATATATATATATATATATATATATATAATATTTATACCAGGGACTTAAAAATGAGATTTTATATAAGAAATAATAATATCAATACGTAAGTAAGAAAATGATAAAAATAAAATAAAAAAATATTGACGGGATTAAAAGTGTTTTTGAAAAGTACTTTAAGTACCAAGCGCAACCTGAGCCTAAAAGGAGAAATATTGAAGTACAAATTGCACTTTGGTTTAGAACTTTGCAAATTACAAGTACAAGAGCACTCAAAAAATGTGCTTAAGTACAAGTACTTGTACCTGACCCAACATGATATATATACATATATATATATATATATATATATATATATAACTAACCTATATATATATGCTTAACCTTATATATATATACCTTACTCTTAACTTATATATATATATATATATTCACGTCTATCTTACGCCTTACATTTTGAATTAACAAATTTTTAGTAGAACACTGAATTCTAAATGTGTGTGTGTGTCTGTGTGTGTGTGTGTGTGTGTGTGTGTGTGTGTGTATAGTATCGACTCTAATAGTTACAATAAATTAATAATTTGTTTAAAAGATATTTCCTTGAAAGAAACCGACTTCTTTCACTAGTCCACATTAGACGTTATTACCAAAAGCTCATTATTACTCTGTGTGTATTGAGAGAGAGAGAGAGAGAGAGAGAGAGAGAGAGAGAGAGAGAGAGAGAGAGAGAGAGAGAGAGAGAGAGAGAGAGAGAGAGAGAGAGAGAGAGAGAGAGAGTGAGAGGAGGGGGGGCAAATAAAAGGCATCAACATTGACCAACGTACACATAACAAAATAAATGTGGCCAAGTGTTCAAAAACCAACAAGCTTTCGGCAAAACATGAATGAGTCATTAAAGAGAGGAAACACACTTTTACTTAAAAGTATGGTTAAGATGCACAACGATAAGTATACAAACCATTGACACATGACTTACATATTTAGATCCTGTCATTCAGATAATTAAATTAAATTCAAACACTGAATTCTTTTGTTATATTATATATATATATATATATATATATACATATATATATAAGTATATATATATATATATAAATATATATATAATATATACTCTCTTATATATATGTATATATCATATATATATATATATATATAATATATATAATATACTATTATATCTACACTTAATATATATCTGCTCTTTGCTGCCTTATGTATATATATATATGTAACACTATATACGCCTATACCATAACTTCTCTTATATCTTTTGCTGCTGTATATATTATACTGTCATTAGATATTGTTTTGCCCTATGTGTCCCTATATCATCCTTTTGGTTCGGTAAAAATATATATATATATATACCTAATATATATATGATATATATATATATATATATATCTATATATATATATCTTACCACTATATCTATATATTCTTATATATATGAATGGATTATAATGTAAATCAATAAATAAAATAAAAGAATTAAAAAGATACGAACAAAAAAAGAACCAAACTCGACTTTCACTTTTTTTTTTCTCTCTTTTCGTCGGAGTACTTCTTCCTCTTCTTCCCCTTCTGCGAAGTAAAGACAGATTTAAAAAAACATTCAGCATATGGTACGAACTCTCTGTTTTGAAACATTTAAGTAGAAGCCTCAAGTGAACTATGAGAGGGAGGGGTCTTAGTAAAAATAAGGGAGATGAGGGAAATAGAGAGAAAGAGAGGGGGAGGAATTAATTAATGATAAGGGAAGTAGTGAGATTATATGCAAAAGTAGGGGGAGGGCCCAGGGAATAAAGCGAATCCTATAATTGTTTTCTTTCACTAGCGGACAGCAAAACCATATATGCATATAATATATATGCCTTAGCATGCTGCTATATATACTGCCATGCACCTGCCCTTATATATGCCTTTCTTGCTGTAACCAACGCGCCCCAGCCTGTACTGCTGCCTTTGCCTCTTTCTACCTTTGCATGTATGAGCTGTATAACATATATTATTTATAGCCTTATTACCTCACCATAACCTTGTATAACAACAATAACACTATATAACCTTATGTAACCGCCTATGTATACCTTATACACTATATATAACTATACTTATCATATATATATATATGTATAAGACTATATATACACCTATATATATATATATTATATATATATATATATATATCTTTCACATATATATATATTTCTTCTTTCTATATATGGATTACCTTGCGGGTGAAATGATGTGGTCATGCCGATTTGTATGTATACCGACCAGAAGACGAGAAAATAAAAAATTGCTTCAACAAAAACGAATCACTAAGGACATTTTTATTACTGATATCGTCGTTGATCACTTTGTTGGTAGAATCAACAAATTTATTAACCATAACTTAATACCCAAATACGAATTATTCATATTGGATCTAGTATTATACCATCAAATATCCACAATTCATTTAAAAAACAATTAGTTTAAAAACATAAAATCAAATCACAAATCAAAAGAAATATTCCCGTCTATCTAATTTAATTCCTGTAAAAAACCCAGGGACTATGGCATAAAAAAATCAAATGAAAAAAAACAACTGATTTTCTTAAGAAAATCATGGAAATATATATATATATACCTATATATATATATATGCCCTGTAATAATAACTCTTATATATATTATATATATATATATATACTGTATATATAACATATATACCAACCAGCATATATCTACACACCTCTATATATATCTCTCTATATCATCTTTTCTTTTTTTCATAGTTGCCTCTATATACACCTATACTTCTTCTTCTTTATATATTTAGTGATTTAACTTCAATAGAAATAAAAATTAAAAATTAAACTATGGCTACCTTATACATTTATGAGAGTTTTTAACATATATTTTTCAATTTTCAACAAACTATTAGAAATTATTTGACAAAGTCAATTTGTTTCTGTTTTTAGTTAGTCTACATTTGTAAGGTTAAACTGCATGTTATGACTATAGCAAACTTATTAAAGCTTGTAGTGGTTAGCATTTCCTTAGTTATAGATTTTTGCTTTTGGTAGTAGCCTACTTGACATACTATTGAGTAATTTATTGATGAGCTCTAGGGTGTTGTGTGGGTTTTGCATAGGCATGCTGGGTCATTGGGTCTATTTACTCAAATTCAATGGGTCTTGATAGGCCCATCTGCCAGCTACAGCGCCTATAGACCCTATTTTATGAATGTTTATAGCTAACCAAGTAAAAATTTAGTATAAACACAATTTTTATTTTATTTCCAGTTACTTACCCTTCATGATTTTCAATTTTGATTTATATCGAATGGTGTATACCAAGTTGAAATTTTCAAATTCCCTGTGTTTTCCCTGTTTTCCTGTTCTTCCAGTACCTGGACTAAAAATAAATGATAAAAAACTCACATTTTTCTTTGTTATCAAACAAGGAAGGTGAAAAGCCCTCAGAGGCACCTCTAACCATCCCAGTAAACAAATTTTCTTAGCCAGCAGCTTTTACAAATTTAAATGACATCAACTAATTTGCATTTACAAGTGCAAATTATATTTGCATTGAATTTTTAAAGCAGGCTTTCAAAATTGTTATATAATGTAAGTTAGAAGCTAAAATCAGTCGTTTTCTAAATACTATTGGAATATGTTTTACCAGATACCCTGCCTTTCAGTTTTCCTTTTGTACTATTCAAATAATTACAAAGGTACACAAAAATATAAAACATTTGCACATTTCTTTTCTCTAAAATGAAATAAAAATATTTTCACTGCTCTAAAACAAATGAAGGCTATTTAATTCTAAACCTACTAAATAAGTACATTAATCTTTAAAAAAAAAAGGTTGCTGACTGTTTAGAAAATATTTTCTCAAAATATGAAGTTGTTTTGGTCTCTTTGTTAATATTTCTCTTAACTTCTTACAAATCTACTTTCGAAGCTGCTAATTTCCTTTTCTTTGAGTTTTCTTTCACAGTTTTCTTTTTAAGTATGTTTTATACTCTGAAGAAGCATTGCGGCAGTATGACATCATCATCTCATTTGTAATACAATAATCAACCTCCAGTAATTTTCATTTCTTCAGCAATAACTCTTTTAGCAACAACTGACTCTTACACAGGCTTTTCTTGCAGAACAGCCAGATACTACCATTCCCATGAGTAAAGAAAGTATCAGTGTTACAGATTTTGTTTCTTCTTTTGAACGTTGTTGATATTTTAAAAATTTCAATGAAAAAGTTGATCAGCTATCTTTGCCTTCTCTCATGTTTTCCAAGTTCAAGGAGGACATAAAGTC
>JABUQX010049906.1:0-2500 GCA_015478945.1 Trachelipus rathkii
TCTGACTCACGAGGGTAGGCTATGAGTAGGCTAGCCTATCCCTTGTTGACAAAAATGAACCTTAACTCCTAGAATGCTTTTGTAGTACAAAAATTGTCCTTTCACATTCTTTAAACTGTGACGTCGGTCATAAGATTATGATATATGATAAATAATTAATTAATCCATATTTTCAATAAGTGAGCAGGAAAGCAACTATATTAGTATCAGTAATAAAAGAAGTTAATTCATGTCATCCAAATTTTAAATGTTGTTCCAGGATTATTTCTGAATCTGCGCGATGGTTGAGCGCAAAGGGGAAATCATCAGAAGCAAAGCATATTCTCATCAAAGTAGCTCGCGCTAATCACAAACAGGTAATAATAATAATAATAAAATAATAATAATAATAATAATAATAATAATAATAATAATAATAATAATAATAATAATAATAATAATAATAATAATTCAAAAAAGGTTATTGAACTCTTAATATATCAAACTCAAAAGAACTACGTTTCCTACTTACATATAATGAATCCAACACAAAGTTTAATCCTTCTTGTGTTATATATATATATATTATATATATATATAGATACATAATATAGTATATATATATATCATAATATAATTATATATATATTTATATTAGTATATAGTATATATAATATATAATATGATATAATATATTAATCCTTCTTATAATATGTATATATATATATATATATATATATATATATATATATAGTATATATAGTATATATATATAGTATATATATATATATATATATATATTATATATATATATTATATATATCTATTTATGGGCGAGGATCTGTATAAATTTAATGTTAAAATATAATCAAATATTGAATAATGAAGAGCAAAGAAATAACCAATAAAATTAATACAAAGAAAAAATGTAAATAGGCCAACTCAGCCTAATTGTGCACAGTGTAACTTCTGTAACCGCCACCTACAATTTTTTGCACCAGGTCTCCTTAATTCATATAACAAAAGCAAACATAGTAATTTAACGTTAACACGATACACTACAATATCGTAATTTAACCTATGATTTTTACCATTTCTTCACCTTACGTATCCATAAATGGTGAAGGCAAGGTCGCCTCTTTCCATTCAGTTCATAGTTTATGCACCTTAAAAACAATAGATTTAATAAACAAAAATGAGACACCTCTTCTTATTTCAATTCTAAGAAAAGACGAAAATATTTTAACAATAAACATGAACTCTTTATAACATCCACTTTGAAATGTGATACATAGCTATTTGAGGTCATGGTGGACAAGGTTTATAGGGGAAATAAGAAAAAAGAAAAAAAACAATCAATAATAATAATCAAACAACTTTTATCAGTTAGAAGAAAATAAGGATTCGATGTGGGTTACGGCCTCCACCTTAATGAAGATTCGAACACATTTCAGAAAATTTTAAAGTAAAAATGCGTAAAGTCAAATTGAATCTATAGTAATAAAGCAGCTTCACACCATTCAAAATATTTTAAAGAAAAAAATTATGTAAACTAACTAAACTGCAACATAAAGCCTCTTATCTTAATTTTTTATATAATATTTATTTTTATATTTTATAATTGATTTCACACTTTGCAATTGGGCTAATAAAAACACGCATCTGGCCCAAGAGCATTCGTACTTTTATTCGATTACCGTAGATTTTTTAAAAACAAAATTAACGAAGCTTAAACTGGAGGCAGATAGAACCGACAATGGTTGAAAATGATAATAACAATTATACTAACAGAAAACGAATATACTTTATATCAGTATTTTTTAAACCTGAAAATGCGCGGCTGAAGGTGGACTAGAACGTCTTAAGAGCCCTCGTTTCTTTTCATACAGTAATTGTTATTCAAAATACGTATGATATTAGGGTAGTGTATACAAATATACACATAATAGACAGTGGT
Source organism: Trachelipus rathkii (assembly GCA_015478945.1). Taxonomy (NCBI): domain Eukaryota; kingdom Metazoa; phylum Arthropoda; class Malacostraca; order Isopoda; family Trachelipodidae; genus Trachelipus; species Trachelipus rathkii. The sequence continues at coordinate 1,937 of JABUQX010049906.1, forward strand.
GAGTTGCCAAAATTTAACAACCGATTATCTCCTTCGTTTTAAACGTTTAACTCCCTTTCATTTTCATGTTTAATCAAATAAATAACAGAGTTAAATACCGGTTACGTGACCGGTAGGAGTAACGTTGTGGATGAATTTTTGGTCCGATCTAATGTAAAAAATATCCCTCCTTTTTAGAGTGTTGAGAGCTCATATCCCCCTGAAACTTGGGACCCCATCTTTTGATGACGTAACCCTGTAATATATATATAATATATATATATATATATAATTATATATAGTATATACTATATATATATAAAACTATATATATAATTATAATATATATATATATATATATATATATATATATATATATATATATATATATATATATATATATATAATATATATACATATATATAATATATATATAATATATAGAGGTGGAGGCGGATTATATTATATATAAATCTTATTATATATATATATATATATATTATATCTTATATATTTATATATATATATATAAATATATATATATATATATATATATATATATTATAATATATATATATATATATA
>JABUQX010049906.1:12500-17500 GCA_015478945.1 Trachelipus rathkii
TATTAATAAAGTCACTTATTTTTATGTTTAGTACGGAAACATTTCAGTAAAAACACGTTTTTACTGACCCTAAGGACTTAAAGCAGTCGGGGCAAATAGCCCCCCTGCATGGGTCCAGCACACCCTCTCTCTCCGACCCATGCTTTACTGCTTTATATAGCTTTACGTACTGTTTGTGCACCCATTTGCATGAAAATAACTTTGTAAATAATAATAAAGATTCTTATTACCTAACATCAGGTACTTGAACCAGAAGTAAAAGATGCTATTGATTTACTTAATGTATGCTACATCAAACATTATGGTAGAATTGGTTCAGAGTCCGTAGTAGTAGTAGTAAGTAGTAGTAGTAGTGGTCGTAAGTAGTAGCAGTAGTAAGTAGCAGTAATACGTAGTACAAGCCTGTAGTAGTAGTAGTAGTAGTAAGTAAATAAGGAAAACCTATTACTATTAAATATATCACCCAACTCTATTCAATCGTATACATTTTATATTTTCACTAAAGCTTTAAACACGGGACTTCAAATTGTAAATTTTAATTAAAAAGCTTTTCCACTGAAACAACCTTCGAAAGCCTGAAAGCTAAATAAACTAATCTTAACTTCGTATCAGTGACCGAACATCCCGACTGTGATTGGTCCGTAAGCCCCAATCTAGCAGTGAGGACTTTGTTTGATATAAGATTCCCAAAACATCGCTTCCTGAAGAAGAAGATGAGTCATCGGATGCTCTGGTTCAGGAGCCTGAGTTGGAGCCGGACGGGAATTCTGGCTCCAGAACCGGGTCTCAGTCGCAATATTACTACGCAGACGCTGAAATATTTTCTACTTGAGATGTTATATGGGCGAAAAATGGTGAATATATATATATATATATATATATATATATAATAATTATATATATATATATATATATATATATATATATATTAATATATATATATTATATATATATATTCACCATCCCCTCTGGTAGATCTTAGTGAAAATATGAAATGTATACGAATGAATAGAGTTGGGGTGATATATTTAAAAGTAATAAGTTTCTACTACTAAAACTACTACTATACTACCGCCTTTACTACTATTACTGCTACTATACACTATTAACTTGCTACTCTATTCTACGTACCGACTACTACTAGCTACTACTGACTGACCAACTACTACTACTTACTAACACTACACTGTTATAATCGGACTCGAACGCAATTCTACCTAAGTTTGATGTAGCATAAAATTAAGTAAATCGATACATTTTACTTCATGTTCCAGTACCTGATGTTAGTAATAAGATCTTTATTATTATTACAAAGTTATTTTCATGCAAATGGGCACAAACAGTACGTAAAGCTATAAAGCAGTAAAGCATGGGTCGGAGAGAGAGGGTGTGATGGACCCATGCAGGGGGGCTATTTGCCCCGACTGCTTTAAGTCCTTAGGGTCAGTAAAACGTGTTTTTACTGAAATGTTTCCTTACTAAACATAAAATCAAGCTGACTTATTAATATCTCAATCTGAAAAATCTAGTCATGTTAGAAAATTATAAGGTAGAAACGTTGGTCATGGTTAGATTCGAGAAGTTTGTTAATGTCAACGTTATTCGCTATAACATAATGTTTGATTATATTTGATAAAGATAGTTTACGGGACCTAAGTTTTTGTTGTTGTTGTTGTTGTTGTTGTTGGTGGTGTCTTGTTGTTGTTAGTGGTAGTGTTGTTGTTGTTGTTGTTGTTGTTTTTGTTGTTTGTTGTTGTTGGTGGTGTCGACATTTTGGTGATGTTGTTTATATATATATATATATATATATATATATATATATATATATATATATATATATATATATATATATATTTATATATATATTATATATATATATTAGCTATCTTGGTTTTGGGATCTTTGTGTATATACCTCTTATCATGCTATCCTCACTGTGATTCTACTACTTCTACTACTACTACTACTACTACTACTATTACTACTACTACAATGTTTAATAGGACTAAAACTGTTTAAACAGGATAGTAAAACAGTAAAGCAGTAAAATACGGTATGGACAGAGTTTGGGAGGGGCACCCATTGGGGGCTCGCGGTATTTGTTTTACTGCTTTAGGGTCAGCAAAACATTGTTTTTATTGAAAATTTGAACACTTTTTCTTTGAAAAACAAAAACTTTAACAAAGAAATATAGGAATCTACGTATAAAAACTCTAACTACATACATCTTTGATAAAGTAAGTCAAAACGCAAGTTTTTTTGGTGCGAGTACCTCCATCTCCTATCTCTTTTCACCTCTATACCCCCATTTTTACTTCATCATCATTCAGCGAGGAACCCATTAAGTGGGTCCTCAGACTCATTAGCGAGTACTGAAAACACATATAAACCTGTTAACCACCGATACATCCTCTGTAAGACTTCTTCTTTTTCATCTTCTTCATATATATATATATATATATATATATATATATGATATAGCCTATATATATATATTTGTGGTTATATATATATATATATATATATATATATATATATATATATATATTATATATATTATATTATATATATATATATATATATATATATATATATATATGCTGTTATACTTAGCTATCCCCTGTCTCATTTGATCTGGCTATGATGTCACTACAATTGGTTAGTACAATTAAAACGCACAACACACACACACACCCATGTTAATAAGACAAAAATTGATGTGACAGTAAGACGTAAAGACGTAGCGCACAGAGGGGTGGTTTGAGGGGGGGGGACCCCATCACGCACACAGCTTGCCATACGCTTTACGTCCCTTAGGGTAGTAAAACACGTTTTTTACGTACCCTAAGGAACGTAAAGACGTAAAGGCCCGTAAAGACGTGTCGCCAGGCCGGGGGGGGAAGAGGGGGACCCCTCCTGGCATCAACGCCTTTAGTCTTTAGGGTATGTTAACAAACGTAAATTTTTAGTTATCAAACATGAAACAGCATCAAAATTTTAGTAAAACAAAAAAATTATTTATTATATATATATAATATATATATATATAAATATCATATATTATTATTATAATATATTATATAATATATATATATATATATATATATAATGTATATATATCTATATAATATATATACTATATATATATATAATATATATAATTAATATATTATTATATATATATATATATATATATATATATATATATATATATATATATATAATCCCTACGGATACCATTACTAACACTACCTCAATCCGCACCCATTATTATTGAAATTTTCCCATAACCAGCGAAATATTTAAGCGTTCGCGCGCGCGGTGATATTGCGCCTGCGGGCGCTCGCGTCGGTTCCGGACCGGCGGACGCGTTCGGGTTGGGTTTCCACTCCGGCTCAGCTACTTTCATGAAAGTAGCCTTGAAAGTAGCTCAGCTACTTTCATGGACGTGGCTACGCCACCCATGTACGAGGCTACGCCTCGTACACGGGCTAGCTAGGCCTAAACACACTCAAGAAAGTAGCTCTGTGGTGACGTCATATGGGCGTAGCAGGAGAACAAAGGGGGGTAGGGTAAAAAACGCTCGTGAATGTGCATGAGCATGTGCTCACGTACATACACACTCACTCACGTACATGGCGAATTAATAGAAATAGGGGACCCCTGGGGGGACCAACCCCCAAAATAAAACGCCAGGGATGAAAAGTAACCCAAAGGTAGCCCATGCCGGTAGGTGGCCAAATATCACTCAGGGAAGACCCTGAGTCCAGGGCTCGAGCCCTGGTCCAGCCTATAAGCTGATTACTTCATAGGGGGGTAGGGGATGAACTAAGGGGGGTAGGGTAAAAAACGCTCATGAAAGTACATGAGCATATGGTCAAGTACACATGTACTCACGCACGTACATGGCGAATTAATAAAAATAGGGGACCCCAGGGGGGACAAGCCCCAAAAGGTAGCGCGCGGCGAGGAGACCCCGAAAAAGGCCTCACGAAAGACGCTGGGATAAAGCGGTCACCGGTGACCGCATTTCATTGGAATCCGTCATACCTACTACTCCAATCAGTTTTATATATCATAAACATTATATATATATATATAATATATATCTAGATTATATAATATATATATATATATATATATATATATATATATATCTATATAATTATATATATATAATATATATATCATATTATAATATATTTTTCGTGAATGGTGGTGATATTTATAGTGACAGTGGTGATAGTGATAATAATGAATATTTAATGTAGTGAATAGTAGTGAATATATTGTAGGAGCCTATTAATATTAAATCATAGTAGCATATTAATAGCATAAATGATTTTAATATTAAAATATAGTGATTATTAATGATGATTGGGAAATATAGTGAATTTGTGTTTGAAATGTATGTGTTTAGCTTTTTAAGTAATATCAATAATAATTGATAAATATTTTTGATATATGTGTGGTGTATCTATGTATTTTTATATATGTGTATCTGAGTTTCGTGAATTTAGTTTTTACTTATTGTGTTCGTGTCGTGTGGTTGTGGTGGTGGTTGCTGTCCAGTGTTGTGGGGCTGGCTCGTACGTATGATTTAATGTTTGATGCTTGTGTTGCTGGCGTGTTGCGTATGGTGAGGGTGTCTCGGTGTTGTTTTTGTGTGGTGGTGTGTGTAGTCTGGTCTAGCGCTATTATTGGTCTAGGAGGGATGGCTTGAGGTTTTGAGGTACTTGGGCTGTGTGCGGGTGGGATTCTTTTTGTTCGTTTATTTACATGATGCTGGATAAAACTGCGTTAGTGTGTTCAGGTGGCGTCATATAATGATGGGCGTTTAGTTACTTCGTTTTGGAGTTGATTTGGGTTGGTGTTGGTGTTGTTGGATTTGTGAGTTGGTTGTCGTGTTGTGTTTGTGGCTGAAGTTTTGTAGGTGTATTGTATAGGTTTGGGGTGTGTGTGTTGGTGTGGTGTGATGGTGTGTGTGGTTGTGGTATGTG
>JABUQX010049906.1:22500-25000 GCA_015478945.1 Trachelipus rathkii
CCAACAACAACCATCAACAACAACCACCATCAACAACATCGACAACATCAACCATCAACAACATCAACCATCAACAACATCAACCAACAACAACAACAACCAACAGCAATAGGTCACTATATAGATAAGCACTTGAAGCTGTGAAGCGACCTTGGGAGACAAAGTAATGAAGGAAGAGGAATGGAGGTGCTGAAATTAAACCCTTAATTTCATTTATTCACCTTCAGCAATGGAAGAATATATGATAATTTAAAATTGAATATAAGAGACACCGATGGATGTTTAGGGAAGACTTAGAGCAACAAATATAGGAGTGATTGTTCAAGAGAAGGGCTACGGAGTCGGTTAATTTAGTTAGCCGGCTCCGGCTCAATCATTTTACAATTCCCGGAATCCGCTTCAAACTCTTATTTTATAGTTTTTTTGTTTCATCTCGGCTGCGGCTCCACACCCCTGCTCAAGAATGATAATTTCAAAGGGGTTGGGAGAGTATCGGAGACGAAGGATTGAAAACTCTAGCAAGTTATCTATGTATAGGAAAAATATAGAGAACGTCAAATAAATTGCGAAAATTTACACCCTCCCCTCATCCTAATTTATCTACGGACTTCGTCACCACATTTCTGGTCTCCAGGCAAGTGATAATCTCAAGGTATAAAGATATTTACATGCAGTAAGTTAGATAGATAAGGAAATTATCGGAAAAATGTCGAATATGCTTTCCAAAATTCACAATTTCAAAGACTGATTTCCAAAGAAAGCCACGCCTTGATTGTCTACGTCGAAAATCTAAGCTACGTTGTGATTGGTTATTAACAAACCAATATCACATCTCTTTAAATGACAGCTTCCTCATTATGGCGTCTTCAAACACAAAGTAATTAAGCAATTTTAATAAAAAATATTAGGCATTTTTCTTCAAATTTTTTACTACGATAAATACTAAAAATATTTGAAGATTATAAAATAAATTTTTTGCTATATACGAAATTATATTATATGTGTTTTACTTTCAGAATCTGGAAGGTCTGAAATTTATAACATTGGACTGAATTATTAAAATTAAAATTATATCTATTCTATGATAATCTCACATGCTAGAGAGTTGGTTATACCCGTAAACAATAAAGTGATTAATTTATTATTATTATTATTATTATTATTATTATTATTATTATTATTATTATTATTATTATTATTATTATTATTATTATTATTATTATTATTACTACTACTACAAGTTTTACTTTTAGCTTCCAATTTAAGAAATATTTTGTTCCAATTTCCATAATTTTCTCAATACTATTCTAGAAAATAATTTACAAAGAAAAGTATGTGGCATATTTATATATTTTAGCTCCTGACCGGTTTCGTCCGTAAACCTCCGGACATCAGAGTTTCGATTCTGTCAAATGAATGAATTATTTTAAACAAGAATATAAATTATTAAATTTTAAGTAGCATTTCATATTATATTTAATCTAAGGGACAGTGCATTAAATTTAATCTAAGGGACAGTGCATTAAACTTATATTAATGTCTGGTTTACAATATCTTATGTAATAATAGCTTCAGCTGTTTTCAGTTTTTGCGCTTCGCATGAGGAGTGTAAAATTTTAAATGCCTTCGTAATATCAGGTACAGTTGTCTTGTTTTATATATATATATATATATATATATATATATATATATATATATATATATATATATATATATATATATATATATATATATATATATATATATATAAAGCTGCTGCTGCTATATATATATATTGCTATATGATATATATATATATATATTTATTGGGTTTAAAGCGTGCTGGTATGCCATATTCGTTAATCTAGTAGTCGTGCAACCATTATATGTCGACGGTACAGTTAGACTCGGGACATGCGCATTGGTACACGACATGGTGAATAACTGAAAGGGTATCCTTAGTAGAGAAGCAGGAAGAAGGTTTTCCTTGTTTTGCGGTATAATTTAACTGTGATTTTTGAGTTGATTGTTGATTTAATGTGGGTTTTAATAATTCAACGTAGACATTTTTCCTCTTTATCGAAGTCTTTAGCATTTTACGTTTTAAAACAAAAGTTAATGCTTTCAGAGATATTGTCCATATCGTCTTGTTTTGTTTATTTTTATATAAAGTTATTTGATGGATTGGTTTATTATTTTTTTTGTTAAATTTAACGGGTGGTTACAGTTGATGAGATGCTACTTAAAAAAAATAAAAAATTCATAATTTATAATCTTAATTATTGTCTAAAATAATTTATTTATTTATTAGAATCTAAACTCTGAAGATGTCCAAGGTTTACGGACGAAACCGGTCAGGAACTAATAAATATAAATATGCCTCATACTTTCTTGGTAAATTATTTTCTAGAATAGTATTGAAAAAATTAAATTAAAATCAGAAGAAAATATTTCGTGAATTGGAAGCTAAAAGTAAAACTTATATTAATACAAAAGTTGACGTAGAATTTCTATTATTATT
>JABUQX010049906.1:27500-37500 GCA_015478945.1 Trachelipus rathkii
GATGGTGAGCAGCTGGAACAAGTATCTGAGTTTAAATATTTAGGATATATGTTGGATGAAAAGTGAACGGATGATGCAGAGTGTAGTAGGAAAGTTGTGAATGGCAGGAAGGTGGCTGGTGCAATTAAATCGTTGGTGGACGTAAAGGGACTAAGTCTTGAGTGCGCTAGGTTCTTACATGAGGGTATGTTGTTACCTGTGTTAATGTATAGTAGTGAGACTATGGTCTGGAATAAGAGGTATAGATTTAAAGTGCAATGTGTTCAGATGGACAATCTTAGGGGCGTGTTTGAAAGAATTGATAAAATGAGGAATGAACGTATTAGAGTTATGTGGTGTGAAGAAAGGGATAAATGAGAGAATAAATGAAAGTACGTTGAGATGGTTTGGTCATATGGAAAGGATGAATGACAGTCGGTTGGTTAAGCGGATGTATAGTGGTGAGTGTGTTGGGAATCGACCGGCTGGGAGACCGAAGAAAAAAGTGGATTGAGTCAGTGAACGAATGTCTGAAGGAGAGAGGTGTGAGTTTGACAGAGGCGAGAATAAAGGTGCATAATAGGAGTGAATGGAGGGGTTTGTGAGGGTGTATGGTTGTGGCCCATCTGGGCCAGGGGATGAACCCTACACTTGACGATATGCCATAGTGAGGTCCGTCGCGGTCCCGTGAAGCTCTAGGGTGGATTTTCTGACTGTGACTAGTTCTCACTAATAGGTATAGATGGGGCGGTAAGGCTGGGCTTTCTTTTCGACTTCTGTCATATTCTTCTATTACTTTTCTTTTCAAAAAAAAAAAAAAAGGAAGATAATAATATATATATTTTAGCATGGGAGCTGGTTTGTTTGAAGTTAGTGGGCAAACCAAAGGTCGAGTTAAAGACTTGATTACAGTTGAATTTGTATTTTTAGAAGAAAAATAACACGGACCCCAGTAACCTGGGAATTAAACAAAAATAGAATAATTAATACTAAGAATAAAAATAATATAACTAAATTTAACATAAAATATAATAAATAATTATTTTACATTAAATTTAAAAAATGAATAAAATTTTGGGCCTATTAGATGGCCTACTTGTTGGCCTATATAAAAATTATTATGAACTAAAAATAATATAAATAAATTTAACATAAAATATAATAAATAATTACTACATTAAATTTTATATAAAAAAAAAATTATGGGCCTATTAGATGGCCTACTTGTTGGCCTACATAAAAATCGAAAGATATTAGTGGCCAAACGGAAATCGGGCGTAGGTTCCCCATGAAAGTGGCTTACATAAAATAATAGGCCCTTAGTATATACTAACCTAAGGGTGCTACCATGAGGATAAGCTAGCTAAGTAATTATAAATAAAAATATATAAAGAAATACGTTATAATAACGCCACTTCACAGGGTACCAATATTTACCACTATTATTTATTAATAAATATTAATTGCACTGTCTATTTCACTCACCATGGCAATACGAGAAATATCATATGCTTTAATAAGCTTTAAGACTTCATAAAATGGTAAAAATCCATAATTCTTGCGAGTAATTATAAAGCGTCGATGTAAGGCGAAAATGGCGGCAAGATAAGATGCTAGAGGCATGTCAGTAGTATCAAAGATGAGGACGCACGACAGTCGTATTCATAATTTTTAAATTTGCCATGGTGAGAAAAAGAGTTCGTTAATAAACTCCGCTATTGCATTTGCGTGCTATGTTGGTAAGATTGACCTGACCTCAATTACCACAGATACTCCCCTGCAGTGCTGAAGGCACGAAACTATTTCAAATAGCGCGCCGGCCATCGAATGTGCCTACCCCTGCTCGATATTCTAGTAAGCGGTTGGGATGTAGTCTGGACAGGATTCCCAGATTGTGAGAGCGGGTGATCGGGCGAGTCGGAACATCTGCGTGTGTCGTAAGAGTAGCCCGAGGTGGAGCTGGAGTTGAAGAATCCTGAGCCGGAGTGGAGGGAGGCAAGGATGACGATGACCGTGCGGGTGGAGTCTGAGCCGGTCGTATTGGTGCTGTTGGCTGAGGAGAAGGAGGAGGAGGAGGAGGATAAGGAGGAGGAAGAGATGCAGGAGGAGAGATAGGAACGTTAAAAGAACGAGTTGAAGGAGGAGAAATTGAAACAAAAGGTAAAGCGTCAGGGTCGAGAACAGGAAGAGGATTCGCCTCGAAGAAAGCAGGCTTAAGACGGTCGATTGAAACGACTTCTGTGCGTGTGGGACGCTGTATCGTGAAGAATTTCTCCTTCCTAAGTATCACTGGAAAAGGTCCGTCGTACTTAGGTTGGAGAGCGGTGCGGTGGGAGTCATGTCGAACAAAGACATGAGTGCAGGAAGAAAGGTCCTTAGGGATATAAGAATGCACCTTGTGTGGACGAGAAGGAGTTGGTCTCCACGACGAAGCACAGCTCCTCAAGCGGGTAAGATAAGCAAGCGGGTCGGCTGTAGAAGGAGGAGAAGACTGTGAAAAGAAGTCACCGGGAAGACGAAGAGGAGAACCATACACTAAATCAACAGCCGAACAGTGCAGATCCTCTTTAACAGCCGAACGAATGCCAAGCATTACGAAAGGGAGAGCGTCAGTCCAATTTTCCGGATTGGGCTGAGCTAGTGGAAACGTTCAACAATGCCGTTCGCTTTTGGATTAAAAGAAGTCGTGTGAATCTTCTCTGAACCAAGAAGATTCATCAAATCTCTCCATAAGAAGGATTCAAAAGGTCTACCTTGGTCCGTTGTGACTTGTGACAGAAAGCGGCACACCAAAGCGCGAAATCCAATGAGCCAAGAAAGCTTTAGCTATGGATTCCGCGTTGGCGACAGAGAGAGGGATAGCCTCGGTCCAACGTGTGAACCGATCTATACACGTAAGAATGTATTTCTTACCACGGGAGGAAGGCAGAGGTCCAACGATGTCGATGTGGACACGTTCAAAGCGAGCACCAGGGGGTAAGAAAGTGCCTAGCGGGGACTTGGTGTGACGGTGGACCTTAGAACGCTGGCAGGGAAGACAAGTGCGACACCAAGTTGCTACGTCGGCATTCAGATCAGGCCACACAAATCGGGCTGCAACCAGTTTGCGTGAAGCCTCAATGCCAGGGTGGAAAAGCGAGTGAAGATTGAGGAAAACAGCCTTACGGAACGATGCAGGTACGAAAGAACGAGGAGAACCCTGAGAGACATCGCACAGAAATTTCTTCTCTATCCCAGGGAGTTGGAGCCACTCCAGCTTGAGAGAAGAATCTTGTGGAAGCGCAGGATCCTCAGTAGTCTGGCACGTTGCCATAGCGTTGTAGTCGATGTTGGGTAAGGCTGAAATCGCGTCGATTTCAATGCGGGAAAGAGCGTCAGCAGTGAAGTTGTCAACACCTGAAATATGTCTGACATCAGTGGTGAACTGTGAGACATACTCAAGGTGACGAGCTTCTCGAGGAGAGTGCCGTTCGTTTCTGGAGACCATGGCGAAGGTAAGTGGTTTGTGATCATCAGTGAGTATGTGGAACTCATGACCCTCCAGAAAGTAGCGGAAATGACGGACGGCGAGATACATCGCAAGTAACTCCCTCCCAAAAGCACTGTAGCGAGTCTCAGGAGGTTGCAACTTGCGAGAGAAAAAGGCGAGAGGAGACCACACTCCGTCAGGTGCTGCTGGAGGACACCTCCGACAGCAAAATCGGAGGCTACCTGAACTCTGGTCGGAGCTGAGTCCTGAGGGTGGACTAAGAGTGTGGCAGAAGCGAGTGCTTCTTTGGAAGCTTCAAAAGCAGCCGTAGCTTCGTCAGACCAGTCCACTTTTGTAGAACTGCCTCGGTGCTTGGGGCGGATGAGAGCTGTGAGGGGTCGAAGAATATCAGCGCCCGATTTGAGAAAACGATGATAGAAGTTAAGCATGCCGAGGTACTGACGAAGCTGCTTCTGAGAGACAGGCCTAGGGAAGGTGCGAATGGCCTCGACGCGCTCTGCAAGAGGGCAAATGCCATCCGCTGAAACAGTGTGAGTAGTATAGGGGGACGTTCGGGGGCCAGCGAATGTTCGGCATTCGCCTAATGCCGAATATACATTCGCCGAATGCCGAATATTTTTTTTAGTGCTTTTTTTATTTTTTATTACTCACGTACGTTCATGGGTGTTTTTAACCCCTTAGGGATGTTTCCGTGGTTCGACGACGCGTTTTTATCGCAACCGCAGACCCGGACCGCAAGTCCGCAACCGGAACGCGCAACGCCTGAAAGCCCAACTGGAACGCGCAACGCCTGAAAGCTTCGGATTCGCACCGCACCGCTCGGATCGCTCCGATTCAATTCTTTCTATATCTCAGCTACGTTTATGGACCATTTTTTAGTTCGTAATAATAATTACGAATGTTATTCATATGACGTCACAAGGATTCTCTTAGTAACAGTATGTTTGTCAAAGGTACACGAATATTATATTTTGGTGATTATTATTATTATTATTATTATTATTATTATTATTATTATTATTATTATTATTATTATTATTATTATTATTATTATTATTATGTTTTTTTTGTTATTTCATGTTTACTATTGGCTACTTTAAGGTATACATGTGTTCATAGAATTATGAATCAGTTAACCAGATAATTACACTCCTTTACGCTTAGGCGAATTGTCTTTATTTCCATATGTCCCTTACAACTCTTTGTCCTTTTACCCTACCATCATAACATCATTTTTCCCTTTTGTTTCATAGATGTGTAAAAACATCTTTTGCTTTACTGCTTTAGTGCTTTAGGGTCTGTAAAACAAGAATTTTTAGTTGAAACATATATTTTACATACCTAAAAGCAGTAAAACAATATCGCATTTGCATAGCATCAATATGAATTATGCATTAATGCATCGATGCATCGATGCAATAATGGTTTAACACAATATTACATTAATGTTTTAAGCATATCATTTTTCTTAATAAAGTAACGATTATTCGTTAGATTAATAATTCACTCCCATAAGTCCGCTAACTCTTTATCTCAAATGTTTCGTTAATTAACTGAACAATATATTACAGACTCTCGTAATCAAGTACAAACATCATATATCTCTTTCTCTAACTTTACTTTGACGTACTTTTTAAATAATGTAACTGTACTATATTAAATATATGATAAAATAATCAAAATAAATAAGGATAATAAAATAATTTATTATTTACATTTTATTATTATGAATATTACAAACAGGAATCATTGTATATATATATATATATATATATATATATATATATATATATATATATATATATATATATATATATATATATATATATATATATATATTATATATATATATATATATATATATATATATATATATATATATATATATATATATATATATTATAGATTTAATTATTTATATATATATATATATATATATATATAACTTAATAATATTCAACTATATATTCTTTATATAATATATATATATATATATATATATATATATATATATATATATATATATATATATATATAAATAGATATTAACGTACCTTTAAATCCATAGGATACTGTACGGAAAGAGTTTCGTACAAAGATACGTTTATCAGACGTATGTTGTAACATTCTTGAGCCTGATATAATACTGACACCTCCGTGCTTTCCTGCCTGAAAAGTTGTAGTAGGTATGTTGTAACATAAACCACCTCTACTACTTCCATGTAAGTCTGCTAAAGGATTCTGTGACTCGTTTGTTTTAGCAGCAATTTTATGTGGAAGTTCTATTTCAATTGCTTCATTATCACCATCATAGCCATTATCCATATGTATCTCCTTCATTGCTTTTACTGTGACGTCGTTGTATCTGATGTCTTCATACAACGATTCATCGTGCCCTGAACTATTTTCTGAACCTCGTTCAGTTACTAGCTTCAACAATTTCCCGAAATTAATAGTATCTTTAGTGTCTTTATTGATTGTAAGGCCTTTGACTTTTACAATATATTTTATATTACCTTCCTTAGTTCTTATTCTGACAGCATAAGATTTAGGTCCTGTGCATACAAATGAATCACCATAAGCTCCTGGCCCGTATTCTGCTATTTCATCTGTTAATTCACCTAAAAAGTTACCTGTACTGGGCACTTCGTCGTTTTCGCCTGCTACAAAAATACAAGAATCTGTATCACAATATAATGCTCTTTCTTTAACTTTATTAAGTAATTCGTATAATTTTATACGGGCGTAAGCTGTCGTAAACGATGCTATAGGGATGTTTGTAGTTGTTGACGTTCGCTCAGCTAATGCATTTTTTACAATTGTAACAACATATTTATTGCCTATAGGTACAACGGATGGGACTTCAATGTCGCTTTGGTTGATTAATTCCCATACTTCTTTATCGCTAACACATACTCTATCTTCCCGTGTTGGTGTATTTTGTGCAAATTTTCCCCAGAGACTATTTAAGCACAGTTTCGCTATGAATCGCATACCAGGGTTCTTCTTGATGTTGTTTATGTCGAGCTCTACACCTTCTTTTTCTTTGAATAATCGGACGAATTCTTTAAGTTTTTCTTCAAAGTCAGGATCATCTTCATGAATATTATTGGGAAGCCCTGAAGCCTCTGTCTTTATTTTTATGAAATGGTTGACATACCCTTCAAACAAGAACTCTTGTTCTTTAAATACCCATACTTCAAATATCTTAAGTATTTTATAGCCCATTTCCAGTGCCAGCTTAATTTCAGGAGTTGTGTATACACCGTCTATAGCACGTTCATTTTCATTGTGAGTGCATTTCTCACAGCCTTTCTCTACACATTTCGCACATAATGGGAACATTAGTTTCTTTTTAGCCCGTTCAGGAAGGACAGGAATGTATAGTTCTTGAGGTGGAAGGATCTTGATATACGCAACACCAAAATATTTGTCGTCGATTCCATTCTTAAAAGACTCAATATCTGGTACTTTGCTTCCTATTAGTTTTTCAGGTGGGCCGCAAGGATACTTCATTCGTTTCTGTACATACGGATAGAGAGAAGTGTAATCCAAATACATTATCTTTTTACCCTCTGTAGGAGGATAATAATGCACGAAAGGTTCGGTACGACCTCCAAACAATGATTTGTCTATTACAAGTCTATTGTTAACAGCATCGTTGCTTATACGCTGCACATAATATGATCAGGATCTTGGATTGTTTCTTCTTTCTGTGACGCCCATTCACACTCCCACACTCTAACCACATTAAAACCATTTTCTCTGTAAACATCTTCTTGATTCATCGTGAGTGTGTAGCGGTCTAAAGATGAATTACCATGGAGTGTGCCTTTACCCTTATTACAGTCTTTATGTCCATGCCATGCACACCCATGATACAGAAACACTGTTTTTATTCCATTTACATGACCATAACCATCAGGATAGAGCCATTTATTTTTTATTTTAAACGATTTCTCGCCTCCATTACGCGCATGTCTTATACTGATATTATTTAATTTCTCTTGATACATGATCCATCGTATAGCCTCATATGTGAAAGGTTTTGGATTCTCTCTACCTAGAATGGTAATTTTTCCTTCAGGCATGAACACGTTTTTATAGATTGTGTAACATAAAGATGCAATCGTTGTGCATTCAACAAGACAGTCAATATCAAAATCTTTTATAAAACTAGAACGGAACTTTTCAAAACATTTTCTAAGCACATTAACATCCTGGATGCAGTACTTTCTGCATTCTTCAAAAATACTGTATTCTTTATTCTCAAAGCTATTATAGTACTCCTGAAAATCTTGTTTTTCTATAACTGACATTTTTACCAACTCAAAAAGTTCCTTGTTGGGAATAAGTCCTTTGTAATGCAGAGTTTCTTCATTTAAAAATGTATAAGGGAAGAATCCTTTGGTCAGGTTTTTATCATCAATGCCCATACATTTAGGCATGCTTTTCAGCGCACAAGGGGTAAAAAGCAAAGTGTCTCTAAACATTATATTGCCATTAGAGCCCATGGATATTATTTTATTACCTCTTTTTAAAGGACTGCTACTGATAGCTATCGAACTTGGATGAGTCAGTAATGATGCATATATAAACTGATGATCAAACTTGCCGCCGTTATGGGCGGCTACAACTATTTTTGACTTTTTCTTCTTCTCAGAAAAATCCATTATGAAATCAATGAATTGTTTTACAGGTGATTTTTCATCTTCTATTTTAAATGTTTTTGTACGTGGACCACAATGTTTACATACATTCTCACCTTCCTTATCTGTGCATTCTTCGCATATCATCTGACATACTAATAAATAAGGTTGCAACTTTATTTTTCTTCGTCCTCTTGCATTAGTGCCTTCATCCTGTTGATAGGTCTCTATGTCGTAATAGCATGTATAAACCTTAGGTTCTTCATCCTTCTTCTTAACGTCCTTCTTCTTATTTTTCTTTTTCATATAGCATATGTGATATTCGGCTTCTTTAGGCTCGTACACTGTACTACATGTTTTGCAATATGCTTTTGTACAGTCGTGTTTAAATTCTCCTCTGCGCTTTTTATTTATTAAGGTAAGACATAGTTTACAGAATTTTATTTTCTCGCATGTTTTATTATCTTGATGATTTTTAAAGCATGTTGCATTGTAAAATTTACGATTGCAGTCGAAGCATTCATGAAAGATATCGTTATGTCCAACTGATCCTTTACATTTGCAATCTAAACATTGACGGCATCCGTAATGTTCACAATCAAGTTTATGGGCTATGTTATTACTATTGAAAGTGTAGCAGCAAGTACAAAATATACCATTCATATAAGCTTTCTTTTTCTTGGTGTTCTCGAAACATAGTTTTAACTTATCTTCAGCTATAGCATAGTAATGATCATTTCCATCATATCCAATAATGAATAAAGGATCGTTCCTGTTTTCATTTGAAGGGTTATATATTATTTTAACACCATTGCCTTCAGGACCGAATACGATGATCCGACAATTTTCGGTTTCCTCGATTTTTTTGAAATCGGTTACAATAAAAGGTTTATCATATTTCATTCCACATTTATTAGCCAATGTTACTGCTTCGTTTTCAATTGTTTTTGAATTCATGCCTCTGGGCTCCATGCCTTCTCCTACTGTTTTTCTATAGAGTATAATTGCTCTGAAAGCACAACCGACAGGACCTTTAGAAAGATGTCCTTTAGGAATATGGGGATGTTTAAAAGTAACATTTAGAAGTGTTAATATACTGGTCTTTTTATCTGTATTATCAGTTTTTCCGTTTCCCTGTGGCACACGAAACACATTAGCGATAACTTTAAATTTAGCAAATGATGCTTTTTCACCCGACTGAAAAGACGTCTTAAAATTTCGGTTCCAGCATTACCTATAGCTATATCATGATAATTTATATTAACGTAGAACTTCCGATCAGAGCCTTCTTCTCCAAATGTGAAATTTAAACCCACACGCATTCTTAATGCATTATAATCAACATCTTGTTTAATCTCTGCGATCACTTCCTCAATAATTTTTTCAAACGATTCTTCAATACTACGATCATTATTAAAGAAGCTTTCATCTGTAATTATTACATCATAAGTATGCCTGTCCATTGTTGTATTAAGCTCTTCCATAGACAGATGATTTATAGTAGCTATATGGGTCTTACGCTTCTTATTAGGAATTCCTCCAGCAGAAGAATTGGCCATTCTTTTCAATTACTATTTAAGAGCTAAGAGAAATAGATGTTAACACCTCTGTATAAGGTGCAGGAATGAGATATTTTGTTTTTTTTCAGGCCTTTATATACTCTCAGACACCTTACATTTGATACTAGTTATAAACATAGTATACTACATGTAGATACGTCTTTTAAGAAACTATACTATGATGGTAAAACAAAGAATAAAAACAACTATTTCGACATCATCTATATTAAACATGAAAATAATAATAATAATAATAATAATAATAATAATAATAATAATAATAATAATAAAAATAAATAAATAACAATAATAATAACAACATT
>JABUQX010049907.1:0-15000 GCA_015478945.1 Trachelipus rathkii
GAAAAGAGAGAGATAGGCACTTTTAATATATATATATAGTTGTATAGTTGATTTAGTATATATATATATATAGGTATATATATATATATATATATATATATATATTATATATATATATATATATAATAATTATATATATATATATATACTTATATATATATTATATAATAAATATATTAGCACACTGCGCGCATTCAATTTGTATTGAATAAACACCCCTAAAGTATTCACCCTACGGGAATACGAACTTGATCCTACAGGGCGAAATACTTTAGGGTGTTTTTATCAATATACTATATATATATATATGTATATATATATATATATATAGTATATTATAGGTATTAGTAGTAGGTAATGTAATATGTATATTAATATAGTATATTAATATATATATTTATATATAATATATATATTATAATATATATATATATATATATATATAATATATATATATATATAATATATATATATATATATATAATAAGTATAATATAATATATATATATATATATATATATATATATATATAATATATATAGGTGACGTAGTATGATATTTATGTATGTATTAGCCGCCTGCATGAGCATGGATATGTATATGTATATATTTTTGTACGATATCTAAAATAATAGCCTCTCAGTGGAGGAAGTAAATTAGCACCTTCGTAATCGGGAACCATTATGTATATAGTTATAATACTACTTAAACGCAGATATTTAAATTTATAGAAGATTTTTTTCCCTTGGTGACCTTCAATATTTTCTAGGTGTTAACTCATGGGAGCGATAGTAAAATTATTTTATTTTTTAATCACGGGACTAAAATTGGGAAGTTTAAAACTAAGTTTTAATCTATACACGGGGCACTTAATTCTTTTAATATTAAAACACTACATTTTATAATTAAGGGTAGCTTCGAGCTTTCGTGTACGGTTACGTACACCTCCTTCGGGAGACTGAGTGGCTATTATACTGTCAAGGAATGGAAGGAATTTGGGGATGATTTTGGTTGGTTGTTATTTCAGTTTTTAGTGTTTAAGGGTGAAGGAATTATTTTGAGTGAAGATGATTGATTTTGGTAAATGTTGTTTTGTGTTTTGATTGATTTTGTACGGTAAAGGGAGAAAAGTTTTGTGAGTGTTGATGATGGTATTGGGGGGGGGGTAGTATTTTTGTTTTGGCTTTTTGGGTGAGGCTTTATTTATTATAATAGTGGGGGATATATTTAAATTTGTGATAGGTGAAAGAGGATGTTTTGTTTCAGGTTGTCTAGGAAATGATTAGGGAACCAGATACGGAGTGCGCGGGATGTATTAGGGTCTGTTAGCGTTGCTTAATTTTATATTTCTTGGTTGAGTGGAATACCAGTGGATGTAGGATGGTTGGGATGTTTGTTTTCTGTAAACTGAAAAGGTGATATGATTGGAATTATGCCAAGTTAATAAAGTATCAAGGAATGGGAGGGTGTCATTTTCCGAAAGTTCATATGTAAACTTGATGGAGGGATGTAGTTGATTGATGAAATCTAGTAAATTATTGTAATTTTTTTGTTTGGGTAAGGCGACAAACACATCATCCACGTAGCGTAGCCAGGTGGTATGAGGAGGTTGGGTGAATGGTATGATGTAGTTGTTTTCCAATAATTCCATGCATATATTTGCCAGAGTTGGTGAGAGGGGGGAGCCCATTGATAAGCCTGATGTTTGTTTGTAATATTTATTGTCGAAGATGAAAAAATTGTGATCGAGGGTTAGTAAAATGAGTTTTTTGATCAAAGGGAATGGATAAGAAAGATTAATGTTATTGGTGGTTATATGGGTTTCTAAGAGATCTAAAGTGTATGTGACCGGGACTGAAGTGAATAATGATTTTACATCAAAACTTAAGAATTGATGGGTTGTGGGATTGAGATGATGAATTTTTTGTATAAAATCAGGGGTATTTTTTATGTGAGCGGGGGATATGTTACCTATAAGGGGTTTGAGAATGTTCGAAAGCCAAGCGGATATTTTGTGGATGATGTGTTTGTCGCCTTACCCAAACAAAAAAATTACAATAATTTACTAGATTTCATCAATCAACTACATCCCTCCATCAAGTTTACATATGAACTTTCGGAAAATGACACCCTCCCATTCCTTGATACTTTATTAACTTGGCATAATTCCAATCATATCACCTTTTCAGTTTACAGAAAACAAACATCCCAACCATCCTACATCCACTGGTATTCCACTCAACCAAGAAATATAAAATTAGCAACGCTAACAGCCCTATACATCCGCGCACTCCGTATCTGTTCCCCTAATCATCTAGACAATGAAACAAAACTCCTTTTTTCTACCTTCACAAATTTAAATTATCCCCCCTATATAATAAATAAAGCCTACCAAAAAGCCAAACAAAAATACTACCACCCCCCCAATACCATCATCAACACTCACAAAACTTTTCTCCCTTTACCGTACAAAATCAATCAAAACACAAAACAACATTTACCAAAATCAATCATCTTCACTCAAAATAATTCCTTCACCCTTAAACACTCCCTCAGACCCCCCACCTCCCACAACACCCTTACTCACTGCGTTTACCAAATTCCTTGTTCCAACTGCCCCTCTGTTTATATAGGTGAAACCAATGATCTCCATAGAAGAACCAGCCAACACAAAGAAGACCTCATCAAAAACAGTATAAACTCCGCTCTCACTCAACACAGAACCCAAGCAAGTCACAACATAAACATAAACAACATCACTATATTAAAAAACACAAATAATACTCAAAAAAGAAAGATAATAGAATCAGTATACATTTACAATAAAAATAACTTCAATAAACAATTAGGTGAATATAGGCTCGATTCAGTACAAAATTCTATAATTCTTTCATCAAAATACTTTCATCAACTAAAAACTGAAATAACAACCAACCAAAATCATTCCCAAATTCCTTCCATTCCTTGACAGTATAATAGCCACTCAGTCTCCCGAAGGAGGTGTACGTAACCGTACACGAAAGCTCGAAGCTACCCTTAATTATAAAATGTAGTATTTTAATATTAAAAGAATTAAGTGCCCCGTGTATAGATTAAAACTTAGTTTTAAACTTCCCTATTTTTTATTTAGTTACGTTGGATTAACAAATAAAATAATTTCTACATCGCCTTCACATGAGTTAACACTTAGAAATATTGAAGGTCACCAAGGGACAAAAAAAAATCCTTTATAAATAAGACACTTCCGTTTAAGTAGTATTAAATTAACTATATATATATATATATAGTATATAAAGAATTGTGCCAAGTTAGGCTCGATTCAGTACAAAATTCTATAATTCTTTCATCAAAATACTTTCATCAACTAAAAACTGAAATAACAACCAACCAAAATCATTCCCAAATTCCTTCCATTCCATGACAGTATAATAGCCACTCAGTCTCCCGAAGGAGGTGTACGTAACCGTACACGAAAGCTCGAAGCTACCCTTAATTATAAAATGTAGTGTTTTAATATTAAAAGAATTAAGTGCCCCGTGTATAGATTAAAACTTAGTTTTAAACTTCCCTATTTTTATTTTAAGTTCCGTGATTTAAACAAATCCAGTTATTTTACTATCGCTCCCATGAGTTAACACCTAGAAAATATTGAAGGTCACCAAGGGAAAAAAATCTTCTATAAATTTAAATATCTGCGTTTAAGTAGTATTATAACTATATACATAATGGTTCCCGATTACGAAGGTGCTAATTTACTTCCTCCACTGAGAGGCTATTATTTTAGATATCGTACAAAAATGATACAAGCAAATATCAAAAAATCCCAATTAAACTTTTTAAAAAAATGCTTACAAAACTTAATAATACCCAGAACTCTGATACCTACCCATTACAAAACCGATAAGTTTAATCCATTTCCCGAACTATACCAATCTATTCTAAAAACTACCATACAAAATGTAAATGCAGAAATCAAATCGTGCTTTAGGAAGTGTAATTTCACTTTTAAGAAATTTCAGACAGCTTGGTATAATTTTCACCCCCAAAATAATTTACAGTTCACAAAATTACTAGATTCCGCCCACAAATACAAAGACAAGACCCTGTCAGCTGGGCCAGCACTCTTCTCCATCTTCCTCTATCTCCAGGACTCCCTCTTTTCTCAGCTTCCGCATCGACGGCATTCCATGTTTTCTCACGAGTTCTCCACCGAGCTCTGCCTCTCTTCTTAGGTCCTTTTTCTAGTCTTGTTCCATCGCGGTCTCCCCCATCTCTCTTGTCGCACTCTCTCCTCCTACAACCTCTCCAGGTGTCCCCCACTACCTCAATGCTGGCTGCATCCTCTTATATAATATATATATATATTATATATATATATAAATATATATATATTATACATATATATATATGAGTATATAGTATATATTATATATATATATATACTAGTATATATATATTATACTTATATATATAATATATATATATATATATATATATATATATATATTAATAATATATAATATATATATAACTATATATATTATATATATATTATATATTATATATATATATATGTATATATACATATATATATATATATATATATATATATATATATATATATATATATATATATATATATATATATATATATATATATATATATAATATATATATATATCTATATTATGTATATATATATATATAATATATATATATATAAATATATTATATATATATATATATAATATATTATATATATATTATATAAAATTGTTTAAATTGGTGGGGGGGTTTTTTTTGGTTGGTTTGTTTTTAAAATTTTTTTAGAGGGTTCCCCGGTTTCCCCCTGAAAAAGGCCCCCCCCGGGGGGGGTTTCCTTTTACCCTGGGGGTTTTTTTTTTTTTTCCCCAAAAAGCCCCCCCCCCAATTTGGTTGCTTTCCGGTGAGCAGTGACGATCTCCGTATAAACCATACTCAAGATATATATATTACGTATATATATATATATATATATATATATATATATATATATATATATAATATTATATATATATATATATATATAAATATATATATAGTACCCTTCCCCCATTGGACATAATATGGGGACGAAGTTCTCATCTTAAAGGGTATGGAGGGGGCGGGTTAAGGTGGGGAGGCCTTTCTTTCAACTTACGTCACGTTCTTCTACTACTTTTCTGTTTCGCGGTGTATGATGGCGCTTCCTCCACCTCAAAATGCCCAGGGGATAAGGGAGGTGATAATATGATATATATATATTATATAGTAGTATTAGTATATATATATATTATAGTATTATATATATATATATATATAATATTTTATAATATATGAATAGAATATATAATATATATATATATATATAGTATATATATATATATATATATGTTCAATAAACAATAACTAATAATATTTTACGAATTATTTTATATTTATATATTCACCAGTAAATAAAATACATGCTTTTGAATAGTGTCTAAATACAGGAATACATATTTCTTTTTAACTTGCATAAACAAGCAAACACAAAGAAAAAATGGTTAAAATATTCAATTATTCAAAAGTGCCAAATACGAAATGTATCACCTTGTTGCAATACTAACAAATGATATAGATAAATGATATAGATAAATATATAGATAATATTATAGATAATGTATATATAAATAATAATATAGAGGTAGATAATATATAGATAAATAATATATAGATAGATAATATATAGATGTATAATATACAGATAAATGATATAGATATTGCTGCAATACTCCCAAAGATATAAATAAATGGTAAATATAGATAAATATATAGATAAATTTATATAATATATATAGATAAATAATAATATATAGATAGATAATATATAAATAAATAATAATATATAGATAGATATTATATAGATATGATGATATATAGATAGATAATATATAGATAAATAATATATTGTTGCAATTCTTCCAAATAGTATAGATAAATATCAAAATACAAGAAATATTAAAGTTTAATATATTTAATATATTTAAAATTAAAATATTTAGTACAAAAAGTATATAAACATATTTTTAACATAATTTAATTTATATTGATGTAATAATTTCAGTATTTTGAATGTTGGCAATTACAATATAAGCATTAATTATATTACCTTGCATTCGACACTACGAATACTAAATAAATAAATGATATATAAAAATAAAAATAAAATATGAAATAAAAAAAAATTTAAAAAAATATATAAATTTTTAAAAAATAAAAATTCACAAATTTAGACACTAGACAATAGTGCACATCAAATTTGAAAGATGAAAAAAAAAATAATAATAATAATAATAATAATAATAATAATAATAATAATAATAATAATATAATATAATAATAATAATAATAATAATAATAATAATAATAATAATAATAATAATCAAAATCAAAATCAAAAAATCAAAAAATATTTATTCAAGATAACAGTTACAATTTTCATCCTTTAATAGAGATACACATAATTTTATAATATTACAATTTCAATAAGCCAATAAATTAGGATGCAATTTCCCTCCTATCTGAAATGGGTCTACTAATTGCAACACAGTGTTGTGTCCTTTGAGCCCCGAATACAATACATTCATTTCTTATATTTTATCATTGTTAATTACAGTTATATAATTTTGAGCATCAACATACACTGATGCCTCTTCCTTTCAAATAGTAATTTTAATTGTTCTTATTACATTTACAAATAATACTAGAATAATGGTAAATTAGCATAATGAAATATTAATACCTAGTGACTATCCCGATCAGTGTAGTAGCTATGAGTTTTTTCATACTCAAAAAACTTATGTTACAAAATAATATTAATAATAATAATAAATAATAATAATAATAATAATTAATAATTAATTAATAATAATAATAATAATAATAATAATAATAATAATAATAATAATAATAATAATAATAATAATAATAATAATAATAATATAATAAAATAATAATAATAATAATAGTAATAATCATAATAATAATAGATAATAATAATTAATAATAATAAATAATAATATAATATAAAATAATAGAAAAAGAAAAAGATAAGAAGAAGAATTTTATAATAATAATATATAATAATACTAATAATTAATAATAATAATATAAAATATATAAATAATAATAATAAATAATATATGAACGATATGTTTTTTGCAGCTGACAAAATTTCTTAAAATTGGATTTTTGTTGTGGTTTACCACTATTTACTTTAGCCTTACCGTTAAAAACTTGAAATATACCCTGGTCAGTAACTCTAAAAGTAAACGTCATCAAAATGTATTCCACATGTTCTCCAAACGTGTGATAATGAATGATTATAAAATAATAATAATAATAATAGATAATAATAATAATATGAAATAATAATAAATGATGAGTAGGATGACATGAAGAATTAAGTAATAATGAATACAATAACTATTTATTATTATTATTATTATTAATAATAATAAATTATAATAATAATAATGAAATAATAATATAATAATAATAATATAAATAATAATAATATATTAATAATAATAATGAATAATAATAATAATAATAATAATAATATATTAATAATAAAACTACAATCACAATTATAATTACAATCACAATTACAATTTCAATTATAAGTCAATTCATAATAAATAATAATAATAATAATAATAATAATAATAATAATAATAATAATAATGTAATAATAATAATAATAATAATGTAATAATAATAATAATAATAATAATAATGAGTTGATATTAATTAATAATAATAATAATGGATAATAATAATTAATAATATAATAATAATAAGTAGATAATAATGTAATAATAAATAGAGCTATAATGAAATATATTAGGATATATAATGTAATATATGGAGAGTAGATAAGTATATTATGGAACATTGTAGTAATTACTTGAGTGAATAATAATAATAGAAATATACAGTAAATAATAATAATGAATAGATTTAATGGATATATAATAATAATACTAATAATAATAATAATAAAAAATAATAATAATAATAATATTTAATATTATATGTTTAATAATAATAATAATAATAATAATAATAATAATAATAATAATGTTTAGTACTTATCAATTAAATACGTTTTTTCACTCTTACAATGTAAATGCTTTTTTTAAGGATGTTTTCATTTTTTTTAAATTATTCGGTATGTGTTCGTGTATAAGAAGTTTAGTCTCGCCTTTAAGGCTTAGCTGCCTTTAGGTCTAGCTTTTTCTAATCTAAATAAAGGGGGGTTGATATGTGAACTATTTCGTAGTGCCCTACTTCTTCGGTTTTGATTATTTTGATAATTAGTTAACAATAAGTTACAGGCTTTATTATGTATGATCTTATGCTGCTCTTTTAAAAGAGATAGCTTTAACAGATCTTCGAACTGCAGAATTTTAAGTTTTTTAAATAAAGGTGTTGTATGATCATAGAAGCTTCTAGCAGCGCTTAGAAGTCGTATAAAACGTTTTTGCATAGTTATAAGCGGTTGAATAACTGATTTATTTGCTATGCCGTATATTGGGAGACAATATAGTAAATGTGGATGCACATGAGCATTATATATCTTTTTCAGTATATATAGAGGAATGTATTTTGCTAATTTGACTAGTATATACATGTACTTTGCTAGTTTACTCACTAACTGTTTAATATGTTCTTTAAATGTTAATTTTTCATCAACTATTACCCTAAGTATTTTTGCATATGTGTCTCTTTTCAGTTCAACTCCTTTTATTTTTATGTTGAAATTATCAGTTATAGTTTTATTGCTAATAAGAATGTATGAAGTTTTTTGTACATTTAGTGTAAGTTTGTTGTAATCGACCCATGTTGCAATCTTATTTAATGTGTCTATCGTTTTCTCTGGTAGGATGTTTGGATCTTTATCACTTATTAATATTGATATGTCATCGGCAAAAGCAACCATGAAGGAATCGTGTGAGTTAAATATGTCATTAGTATAAAGAGTAAATAGTAAAGGGCCAAGTATAGATCCTTGTGGAACACCACAATTTATTTGCAGTTTATCCGAGCGTATTTCACCCAATTTGATATACTGTGATCTTCCTTCTAGATATGTTTTAAACCATTGTAGTGTATTTCCCTGAATTCCCATTTTATACATTTTTCTCAGAATAATAATAATAATAATAATAATAATAATAATAATAATAATAATAATAATAATAATAATAATAATAATAATAATAATAATAATAATAATAATAATAATAATAATAATGAAATGTAATAATAAATGTAATAATAAATTTAATAATAAATGTAATAATAAATGTAATAACAAATGTAATAATAAATGTAATAATAATAATAATAATAATAATAATATGATAATAATATAATAATAATAATAATAATAAATGCATGTAAACAATAATCCACGAATATTATGATCCAAATAATAATAATAATAATAATAATAATAATAATAATAATAATTAATAAAAATAATAAATGCAATGATAAATTTACTAAAATCTATAACTGAAATTGATTAATCTAAATGCAGATGCTGATACGATTTTAACCTTAATTTAAAAATAAATTAAATGCAATAATAAATGTTTTAATAATAGTAAAAATGATATACAATACGAATATAGTAATAATAAGAGAGTACAAACGATACGAATAGAATAAAATATAATAATAACAATAACATGATAATACCTTCGTCCGTAACCGTAATACGCCTTAACATAACAAAGCTTTCTCCTTTTTTAATAGCTTATTAATTTAAACAAGTTCTTCCTTCCTCTTACAACACACACAACCACACACACACACACCACACACACACACACACACACACGCCACACACAACACACATGCACATAGCCCTTGCCCACAGAAACATACACATACTGTCACACACATTCATAAAAACATGCATTTGTTACCTTCATGTTTAGCAAGAACGTCGAGTATAGTTTAAATATATATATATATATATATAAATGGTATATATATATAGTAGTATATTAATATATATATATATATATATATATATATATATATATATATATATATATATATGAGGTATATTATATAGTATACTTAATGTACAGGGTGTCCCAGAATGAAACCGCGCCACATCATATACGGGTACATTGACGGAAAATAGGAGCATAATACCCTATACATGTATGCTTCATGTATGCTCTGTAATTCTTCGTTACGGAGGTATTAGCGATGGAGCCGACCTAAGAGAGTGAGAATACGATATGCGACACAGGACTGCACATAAACAGCACGAAGGCATATCTTTATTCAGGTAAAATACAACATATGCAGGTTATAATAGGTGTTCAAAGTATCCACACCCTCAGCCCTGATGTATGCAGTTCCCAAACGTCGTTGATTAGGGTGGCGTATGCGACAACTGTGATTGCATCCAAGGCAACAGTGCCTCTCCGACCTATCCATCGTAAAGGGTAGTTAGTATTAAGCCAGGTGTTTGTGTCTCTGATAAAGTGAGCTGGGTAGCCATCCAACTGAAACCACATGTGACGTAGATTTAACACGGGAGAACTCAAGGAGAACTCCGAACCCATTCCGGAGGAATTGAAAGTAGTTCTAGGCGGTCGGGTAGAAAATAGGGGCCGAGGAGATTGTGACCCAGTAATCCCAGCCACACATTACATTTAAATTCGTGCTCATTGTGGAGGTAAAATTTTGTTGGTTGTCCTTTACCCTCACACTACCTCCATATCTCGTGTCTCATACGATAGTTTACTGGTGTCGCAATATACAATTGACTGGTGTGACCTGTATCTCCGTAACGAAACATTACCGGAGCATATATATTAACAGTAATATGCTCCTGTTTTTCATGCAATATACCCTTCATATGAAGCGACGGGAAACGTGCGTTTCCTTTCTGGGACACTATATTATATATAATTCTATATATATATATATATATATATATCTATATGTATATATATATATATATATAGTATATATATATATATATAATATATATATATAATATATTATATATAATATAATATATATATATATATATATATATATCAAGGCAATTTCTTACGGTACCATATGCCAGTAAAAATAAGCAGTTATACAAACAAAATATAAGGACTAATTTGTGTGATTAAAATATTCAAGTTAAAAAAATAAAAAGAACAGAAAGGAAAATAAACAAAAAAAAATGATTATAGAAGTTGGAAAAATTAAATAGCAAAAGATAAAATTATCTTAGAGACATTATGATAGGGTTTAAGACCACATTCGTGTGTATATATAGTAGTAGTATTATAATATATATGTAGTAATAGATAGTATATATATTTATACGATAATATTATAGTAGTAATATATATAGGTACTATATGAGTGATATATATATATATATATATATATTGTATATTATATTATATATATATATATATATATATATATATATATATATATATATTATATATTTAGTATATATATGTGTATATATTATATTATATATTATTATATAGTCCTGGTAGACTGTATTCAAAAAAATAACATTTCAGTGACTCAAAGAAAGAACTCACTTTAAATGATTTATATATTATAGTAGTATAGTATACTATATATTATAGTACTATATATATGTATTATATATATATTATATTCTATTAATTTATATATAATATATAATGAATTTTGTGCACTACATTCATTACAAATACTGCTCTACTACCTATGTTTTCTCTCTCTCTCTCTTCTCTCTCCTCTCTCCCCTCTCCTCTCTTCTCTCTCTCTCTCTCGTCTCTTCTTCTCTTCTCTCTCTCTCTTCTCTCCTCTCTCTCTTCTCTCTCTCTCTCTCCGTCTCTGCATATACACAAATATGACGTCTTTCATTTTTCCCGCTTCTAGAGATGTAAATGAATTGTATTGTTTGAATAAGCAGCAGATTTTTGAAAGGCATAACTCGGGTAAATTGAACAGCGTTTTGAAAAGGAACAAATCATATAACAAATAACTGTGTAAATGTTAATGTTATGGAAAAAGTAAGAGGGAAATGGGAGAGAGAAATAGACAAAGAGAGAGAAGAGAGAGAGAGAGAGAGAGAGGAGAGAGAGAGAGAGACGAGAAGAGAGAGGAGAGGAGAGGAGAGAGAGAGAGAGAGGAAAGAGGGAAAGAGAAGAGAGAGAGAGAGAGAGAGAGAGAGAGAGAGAGAGAGAGAGAGAGAATGAAGGTTGGTGTAAATGTAATTGATCAAATAAAACTAGATTATATAATATGTTTTATATTAAAAAATACGAGTTATTATTAAATTACATGTATTTACAATAATCATTATTAATTATTTTGCATAATTATTATTCATTGTTATTTATTATTATTATTATTGTTTTATTATTTAATTAGTTATATTATTAACTATTACTATTACTATTACTATAACTATTACTATTACTATTACTATTACTATTATTATTATTATTATTATTATTATTATTATTATTATTATTATTATTATTATTATTATTATTATTATTATTATTATTATTATTACTATTATGTACTTGCATATTTTATAAATTTATTGCTCGCAGAAGCGACGAGGGCAATGAAATGCGTAACTAATGTGACTTGTGCAGCAAACCTATTTTACTTCACGTTCAGGTGTATGTTATGATTGCACTTTAAATAAATTACCATTTAAAATAAAAATAAAAACGCAAAGATTTAGAAAAGACGCAACCAAGAATACCTTATAAATTAACAGTCACAGAATAATCAAAACAAATTGGCTTTAATAAATTTCTAATGACCCAAAATGGTAGAGCATTCAATAAAAATTTGTTTTTATAAATATGCCTTGCGGAATAATTATGACATGCATTTGATTTTAGTTTTATCGACAAAGGTGAATCATTATAAATAAAGGTTAATAAAGTCTTAGGTCAGGTCAATTCAATTTTTTTTCTTATATATCATGTTCTTTCATACTACAGCAATCTTGAATCATAATCCTAGACTAAGCAAATGTTGAAACATCTTTAAGCTGATTCGAATTGACTTCAGATAAGATGCAATAATCTGCAATTAATATATTAAATTCAATTTTTGAATACTTTAAAGTAGTAGGTATATATATATATATATATATATATATATAGATATATATGTAGTATATATATATATATAGTATATACATATATATATATATATATATATATATATATATATATACCTTTATATATATATATATATATATATAAAGAGTAGTATATATATATATATATATATATATATATATATATATATATATATATATATATATATATATATATATATATATATATATATATATAGTTATATATATATATATATATATATATATATATATATATATATAATGAAACGAGTTTTGAGGCCTAATGAAAGAAGATGCTAGTTCTAGATGCTAGTTCAACTGAAAGGGCGAAAACCCTACCTGAGAGTGTTAACTCGAGGACTGGCGTCCGAAACCATTGCGCCGAGAAATAGTCTTCTAGAGTGCTCTAGGGTTAAGAGTTTAGGGTTAAGAGTTTCTGGGCCCTGGACAAACTGACAGGGGCGAAAGCCCTTCCTGGGAGATTGTTAGATATTATATATATATATATATATATATATATATATATATAGTATATATATATATATATATATATATATATATATATATATATATATATATATATATATATATATATATATATATATATATATATATATATATATATATAACAGAAGAATCTCTTGCCATAACGTCTATAACATCAAGCAGTAACATAAAGATTTGGATCAGAAACCCAAAATGGATAATCATTTTCATTGAACAATAAAATATCGTACTAGTGGAAGTCATTTCATAAAAAAATCTTATATCATTATAGAAAAAGGACTTATGATGCTACTCCACATTCCGTTTGAACTGTCCTTGGTGTAGTTTGGTCTAATTATTCTTGTATTTTGTAATTTTGATAAATTAAATGATTTGGAGAATTTTAATTTTAATTTAATTTTAATTTAATTTTAATTCATTCTAAAGTATACCAGTATACTACATGCTATATTATTATTTACCTTACAAAATTATTTCCCATAATGCCGTCACGTTTTGACTTGTGAAAGGTATCCCTTTTCACAATCCAGCAATAATCACCATACATGAAGCGCTTCAATTCCCATTGCATCTGTGTTCTATCATTAAAATATCTTGAAGGAAGCGGTCACTATATAGGTTCGCCTCTCGTGTCACCACAATTTTGCTGGAAGTAAATATGGTAGGATTTATTTCAAAAATTGCTTTTTCATCGACATATATTACACCCCAGCTGTTCGAAAACCATTCGAAACATTTATAAAGATTCCTATATTGCTTTCTCCTTATCACTTAGCACTGCTTCAAACCGATTGTCTTATAAAGTTATTTAATTTACGGACCTATGAACGAGCCTGCTTTAATTTATCGAAGCTGAGCCTAATGAATTTTTGATGAAGTTCATGAATGCAGGACCTTTCACAACACCTCCAGAGAATGTATGTATACCTCAAACAGGATACAATGTTCTTTTCATTGTACCCGGGATTTGAATTTGGATGAACACTTTGTGTAGCCCATGTGTGGTGCTCATTTTTTGCTATGGTCCCACCACAGATTGCAGCCGAAATGCAAGAAATATACCTTCTTTACATTTGAAAGAATCGAGCACAATTTTGAAGGAAATGTCACTTCTCCGCAAATATAACATTTCTGAAATTACAATTTCGCTATATTTGCATCGGTTTAACTTTAAGATATCTATTATACACCAGGTAGAATGGGCATCGTTTTGTGTGTTTTAATAATAATAATAATAATAATAATAATAATAATAATAATAATAATAATAATAATAATAATAATAATAATAATAA
>JABUQX010049907.1:17500-35233 GCA_015478945.1 Trachelipus rathkii
CTTTTTTTTGAAAAGTGAAAATAAGAATATATTTATTTTTATTTATTTAACTTATTTTGCAAAAATAAATGAAAACACATGTGACAACAGCATTCATAGACTCAAAATATGGTAACATGAAGATCATGTCTCTAATATCTTTAAAGGGAATTTTTTCACCACTCATTGGTTTGGGGGTTCAGGGGGTATATGGGGTGGAATTCTAAAGACAAATTGAAATTATAATTTCAAAAAAGAAATTGCATTAATTTTAATATGATTCATATCAGTGAGTTTGCATGTCTTTTTTAAAATTAAAAAAAGCTCGTTCAAAATTAATAATTTCAGGAAACAAACGAAAAATAATTATTTTGCAATTTTTTGTTGAAAAATTTTTTAATTAAATTATTTTAAAATGAGAGAGAAATAAAGTTAAATAACAGAGGCACAAACGGAGAGAGAGAGAGAGAGAGAGAGAGAGAGAGAGAGAGAGAGAGAGAGAGAGAGAGAGAGAGAGAGAGAGAGAGAGAGAGAGAGAGAGAGAGAAAAGCATTATGTTATAAACAGTATGAAGAAAAATTGAATCTAAATAAATGGTTAATGGAAGTGATGCAAGAGATTAATTAACATGGTGGATAAAATAAAGTTGTGATGATGTGTTGCGGAAATGCGTCGTTAAGGATAATTTAATCTTACAAAGTGAAAAAAATGTTTTTTTCGAAAACGAAGACAGGGTAATGAAGAATGAAAATGAATTATTTTGAGAATGAAACGTAAGCAGGGTTGTAATGTCCCTACTGCTACTTAATGTTTTTTTATTCATAGGATTATAGAAAGAGGAGTAAATGAAGTAGATGAAGTATGAGTGCGATTTTTTTTATGGCCGGGCACTGCGCTGCTTTAAAAGAGAGAGAGAGAGAGAGAGAGAGAGAGAGAGAGAGAGAGAGAGAGAGAGAGAGAGAGAGAGAGAGAGAGAGAGAGACCTGAGGCGTTTTTAAACTGGAAAAAGATTGGCAGGAGGTGTTGACATTTAGATATTCAAAAATGGCTATTAGATAAACATTAGATTTGAAAACTGAAATAAATCGTACAACTGCAGAAAAACGATTGTAAGAAAGGGGTCTTTGAGAAATTTGATGAAAAAATTTATCCTGAAGACTGAAAGTTAGGAACGTCGGAGACCACATGTTTATGTTCAAAATGCAAGGATGAATCTAAGATCAAAAATAAAGGAAATGGAAGATATAAAAGAAACTTTCAAATAAAAATAGCAAAGTAAGTAGTGTTTGAAGTGGAATGATTTGACTTAGGTGTTTGAAGACGCTATTTCAATTCCTCATCAGTATCCTACGAAAAACTTCATAGAAGGTTCCCCCCTTCCCCCCAAAATCTGGCAATGCCCGTGAAATGAGAATATATATTTTTTAAAAAGTATGTGATTTTTATTGTGAAGAATGGAACGAGTAGGGATGTTTTGAACAATGTGAAGAAGGATAGAAGGAGGAAGATTTACTCAAAAAAGTATTTGAATTAGAGGAATGAAGTAAGAGGGAAAGGAGAGGACAAAGGAGAGGACAAAGGAAATGTCAAATGAGAGGAATCAAGAGGAAGAGGTAAAGGAGAGGCATAAGGGAAATGAGTGGGGAGGAGAGTGCGCACACGGGAGGGAGAGGGGAGAGTTGCGTAAATGTGGGGGAATTGAAGGGGCGTAGGTGAAGCAAGAGGGAGAGACAAAAAAGCAGAAGGACAGGAAGAAGGGGAAGGGGGGGACGGCAAGGAAGGGGAAGGGCGGAAAGGAAGGAAAAGGGACAAGGAAGACGAGAGAGGAAGGGAGCTGAACACAGAGGGAAGGGGGAAAGGGGGGGGGGTGAGGCCTGGCGGAAGGGGAGGAAATACTGGGTGCCACGAAATCAGGAAAGAAGAAGTAAGTAAAGAAGGAAAGAGAGAGCAGAAAGGACAGATGACGCAAGGGGGGGAGGGAGCGAGAGTCCCGCAGAACTAGTCACACAGCATGAAGAGAGGGAGGGCGGAAGTGGGGGGGTCAGTGTATAGGAAAAGGAGCAAGATCTTAAGCGGGCAGGAAAAGGAGAGGAGAGAAAGAAAAAGGGCAAAGAGGAGAGAGAGATAAGAAGTTATTAGCAAATATATAGCTTACAAACCATCTAAGTATTACTTTCATTATACACACAAAACACATTACAACGTGGTGGTAAAAAAGGCGTGAGGGAAGGGAAGCAGTGGAAGAAGAACCAAAGGCAGAGAAAGAGGGGAAGGGAGGGGAAAGCCTGGGGAAGGAGTATGCGAGGGGGGGGCGTGCGCGAGTGAAGAAAGGAGAAGGAACAAAAAGAGGAAGAGGAAGAGAGGGGGGGGAAGGAGAAGGGAAGGGAGAGAAAGAAGAGAGAAAACCCAGAAGGAAGGGAAGACCCTCAGCAGGAGGGGACAGCAGGCAGAAAAAGAGAGAAGACACTCACGAAACAAAAAGAGAGGCGAAAAGGTCAGGAAAGCAAAAACAAAAAAAAGAGAAGCCGGAGACAGAGCAAATAAGGCGACAACAAAAACATTAGAGCGTGTGAGACAGGTTACGGAACTTTATTAAAAAAAACAAACATTAACGTGACCGAAGATGAAGCTAGGAAAGGAGTGTAAGTTTGGACTACGATTCAGAA
This sequence comes from Trachelipus rathkii, assembly GCA_015478945.1. Lineage (NCBI taxonomy): Eukaryota > Metazoa > Arthropoda > Malacostraca > Isopoda > Trachelipodidae > Trachelipus > Trachelipus rathkii. The sequence goes on from JABUQX010049907.1 coordinate 20,146, forward strand.
GAGCAAAAGTGAGAGGAGGCAAGCGAAAAGCGGCATTACAGAAAACTTCTATGTGTCGAGAAATGTGGGGTGGGCGGTCAAAAAAGTGGGGCGAAGGTGGAGGTGTTGCGTTTAGGAGCGTTGGGGAGGGTGCAGATATAGAGAGGTGCGGGCGTGTGGGGGCGGTGGTAAAGAGGATAAAAGAAAAGAAAAGAATAGTGTTGGGGCAATATGAGGGTAAAGAGGGTGGGAAGACGTTAAACGTGCGCGGAAAGGGGGTATTTCAGAGTGTGGCGATATCGCTAGTGATGCTGAGCGTGGGCAAGAGTGAAGAAAGAGTAGATTGAAAAAATAGGGCATAAGAAGGGATGGATTTGACACTTTAACAGAAACGAGCGAAGTGAGGGGAGAGCTAGGGTGAAATTATAAGAAGAGGAGCGGAGGGACAAAAGAGAGATGGAAAAAAACAAAGAGCGGGGGCCAAACGGGAGGAAAAAAGAACGAAGGATATCTTTGCGCTCAGGGGGGCGGAAAGACAAGAGAAAAGAAACGCAGGGAGCTCAAAGGAGAGGGGGTGGGAGAAGGAGAAGAAGGGTGGGGTGTGGGTTGGAGCAAAGGAAAAGAGAGAAGGAATAGATCTCAGAAGGAAGGGAGGGGGGGAGGGCGTGTGGTGTGACAAATCGGGCGGGGGGTGGGAAAGAAGGGAGGGACGGGGGGGAGAGGAAAGGAGGCGGGCGGGTGATATAAGGGGCGGTTCAAACAGAAAAAGGAAAGTCTGAGAGGCGGAAGACGGGGGGGTATGATGTGATTTGGGAGTTTAGGAGGGTGAAGAATGAGGGTGTGGTAAAGCAGACAAAAGGAAGCCGCGGCGAGGGGGGGAGGAAAGAAAGGGAAAGAGTACGGGAGAGGAGGGGGAGTTGGTGAATGTTTTGGAACGAGTGCGAATATAAAAAGAGGAGAAAATGAAACCATATGACTGTCAGGGAAGGCATGTCTTTCGAAGACAACCCTAGGAAGAGAGGGGGGGCAAAAAGCGTGCAAAAGGAAAGTGTATGAAAAAAAGCCGCAGGAGGTCACCCGAAGAGGGGGCGGGGGGGGGAGGAGGGGGGGGGGGGGGAGGGGGGGAGAGGGGAAGGGGGGAGGGGGGGTGGAAAGGGGGAGGTGTATACGGCCGAGAGAAAAAGCAACGTGTTCGGAAAGGCGAGGGGGGGACAGAGGGGTGCAGAGGGAGGACTGTCAAAAAGAAAGGAAGAGCAGAACACAAGAGAGGGCGAAAAGGGGGGGAGGGGGAAGGGGGGAAGCACGAGGAGGGCGGGGGGGGAGCAGGAAGGCGGGGGAGATGAAGAGGGAAGAAGAAGAGGGCAAGGGTGCGGGGAGGACCGGGGAAGGGAAGGAAGGGGGGCAAAGGGGGAAAACGACAAGGGGCGGCGAAGGGGGGGAGTGAGAGGCGAAGAAAGGAGCGAAGAGCAGGAAGAACGCGGTGGAACGGGCGAGAGAAGGGGGGGGAGCAACAATCAGGGAGCAGAAATCGGAACCAGACACAAGAAATACACAGAGAGAAAAAAAAAAAAGTTTATTAAAGCTCTGTCCAAAGTCGTACAGGGATAGACCAAACGTAAAATAGTGGGGGGGGGTGGAAAGAACAGAAGGACACCTAAACAGTGAAAAGGGTAGTAAGGGCATAAAGGGAGAGGGTGAGGGGAGTATGTGGAAGGGGGCAGGGTGGGAGGAAAAGGGCAGAAGGCGCTGAGACAGAAAGTAAAAATAGAAAGAGGCAAGAGGGTGAAGGGGGGGAGGGGAAGAAAAGGTATAGGGGGGGGAGGGGGGAAAGGAAACAGGAGAAAACGAGGGAGGGGGGAGTACGGTATATAAGTGAGAGGCGTAAAATAAAAAGTGAGGTAGGAAGGTGAAGGGGGTGGACAATGGACGAGTAAAGATACAGGAAGGGGGGAAGGGGTGAGAGGAGATTTTTTTCGTTGGTGTTAAGAGGTAAGGGAGGGAATTAAGAATTAGGATTGTCATTGTTGAGATCGGTGGTATGCTGATAGCGGTGAGAGAGGGTGGGAAAGAGAAGGGGTAAGGGGAAGAGAGTAAATAGAAAAATACTAAGGTGGAGGGGGTATGGAAAGGGGAGGAAGTGGAAGGAGGGGTAAGGGGGGGATTAAAGGGGAGGGGGGGGGGAGAGAGAAGAGATTTAAATAAGAAGAGGGAAAGAGGAGGGGAAAGGAGGGAGTGTGGTTATTAAATGAGAGAGGAAGGTGAGGGGGATAAGTGGGAGAGGTGAAAGGTAGGCAAGAGGTGATAAGGTAAGAAAAGAAGTGGAGGTAAATAAAGAGCGGAAGATAACAGCTTCTTCAGTAGAGAGATAGTTAGTGAAGTAGAGGGAGAGAAAGGGGTTAAGGAAGAGTATAAGGAAGGTGTAAGGAGGTAAAGGTAGGGTATAAGGAGAAATGAGGTAATAGTGAGGAGTGGGGTGGAAATAAAGATACCTAAAATAGTGATTATAATATTATATTATATTTAATCATATATATATATATAATTTTACCTATTAGAAAAAAAAATTATTTTTCTCTTAAAAAGTAGAAAAAAGCACTAGGGGAGTGAATGTGTAATACAGGAGAAAAGAGGGAGGAGGGATCGACAAGGAAAAGTAGGGGGCGAGTGGAAAAAAAGGGAGGTTGGGTTGGTCGCGAAAGGAGAGGAAGGAAAAGGGGGAGGGGGCAGGAGGGATAATCAAGGGAATAAAAGTATGAGGCAACAGTAAGGGGGAGCAGAAACGGGGGGGGAAGGAAAGGGTGAAGAGAAGAGTGGGGGGGGGGAGAGGGAAAGACATAGAAAAGGAAGAAAGAGGGAAGGGAAGGAAGAAAGGGGTGATAGGAGGGTCTTAAAAACAAATCAGCAACATAAGAGTGATACCAGACGGAGGAGGAAGAAAGCAGGAGGGAGGGGAAAGAACGCGGGAAAAACGAGGAGGGGGCAGGAAAACTGTCCAGAGGAAAAAAGGTGAATGAGGTGAAGGAAGCCAAAAATGCGGAGGGGGGGGGGGGAGTTGATGTCTGGGCAGGGTGGTTTGATGAAAGTTAGAGGTAGCAGAAAAAAAAGGAAGCGGAGAGGGGGAGAGTGAAGGGGAGGGGGGGGGGAAGGGGGAGGAGTAGGAGGACAGCCAGGGGAGGTAGTGAGGTTAAGAGGCAAGTTAGAAAGAAAAGAGAAGAGCCGAGACCGCGCTACAAACTAGCAAAAGGGGGGCGAAAAGAGAAGAAGGTGTGGGAATATATAGTAGCGACGGAAATCTGAACCAGCGATCACGAAAAGGCAGGTGCAATAAGCGTGACACGGGATTGGGACAGTCATATGAAAAAACTTATGCGGCAGAGGATGTACGAAGAGGAGTAGAGGAAGCTAAAATAAGGGAGGCGCGGTCCAAGCCAAGAAAAAATAGGTGCTATAAAAAATATTACGGTGAGGGGGAGGGGAAGGCCTTTAAGGGGGGCGCAGTGGGAGGGGGAAAGCTGCGAAAAATCTAGCATCTGAATTATTGAAAGAGAGAGTAGTGAGTGAGAAGCGAGACGCGCCAGATGGTTAGAGGGCATATATGCAACGAAAAATCTCAAGCGTGGAAGCCGCGGAAGGAAGACAATCTAGGTGAGGGGGAGGGGGGGGGGGGAGGCGGGGGAGGGTATAGGAAACAAGGGGGTGGAGTTGGGGTTATGATCTAGTGGATTTCGTGTGGTGAATATCCTCAGTCACGCTCCAGTTAGAATAATATATATAGAGAGCAGGGCGCTTGGGACAAGAAGGAAAAAAGGAAGAGAGGGAAGGAAAGAGAAGGGGGAAGGGAAGGAAGGAGGGGTGGAGGGGGAGGGGGGGGTGAAGGGGGGAACCAATCAAAGAGAGATTAAACTCGAGGCAAGAAGGGGAGTAAAGGCAGGAGGGGGGGGGGGAGGGGAGGAAAAACAAGGGGGAGGAGGGGAGCAGAGAGGGGGGGGAAAAGAAGAGGAGAAAGGGGGGCAAGGAAGAAGAAAAGAAGAGAAAGGCAAGGGGGGAGAAGGGAGGAAAAGAGGAAAGAAGGGAAAGGGAGAGAAGGAAGAGAAAGAGAGGAAGAGTATAGGCATACTCGAAGGTGAACAGGCGAAGCCGGAGAGGGGGAAAAAGGGAAAAAAAGAAAACAGAGTGAAGTAAGAACGATAAGGTTGTGTAAAAGATGGTGGAGTACATGAAAAGGACTGAGAGAGGTTGTAAGGAGCAAGGAAAAAACAAGGTATGGGAGTAATATTTAGATATAAGAGGAAGGGAAAAGAAAAAACAAGGAAGGGAAAAAAACGATAGAGATACGAAAGAAAAGCAAGGAGAAAATTCCAAGGAGCCAGAGGAGAAACGAGAAGGACAGGGTTGGCAGAGTAAACCAGAGAGGCACTTATGAAAAGGGGGAAAAGGGGGAAGGGTGGAACAGCGAGGAAGGGAAGTAAGCGTGTTAAACGAAAAAGGGCGGAGGGGGGAGAGAGGGGGGGGGGGGGGAGAAACGGGGGAGGAGGAGGGAAGAGGACGGGGGGAAGGGCGAAAGACAAAGAGAAGGGGAGAAGAAATAGATTCACACTGGACAAACAAAGCAGGGGAGGAGAGAAGACCGGGAAGAGGGGGAGAGGACTAGAACAGAAGGCGAGCGAACACAAGGCAAGAAGCGAGAGGGGACGGCAGGGAGGGGGGAAAGGAGCACGAGGGGGGGGGGGAAAGAGGAGGGGGGAGGGAAGCAGGAACAAGGGCGGAGGGAGAAGAAGAGGAGGAAGTACAAAACAAAAAGGGAGGGGCGAGAAAGGCGGGCGGGCACATCGGGGCGGGGGGCGCGGCGGACGCCCCCCGAGGGGGAACCCGGCGCGACAACGCCAAACCAGGAGGGAGGACCACAAAGCACACGAATGCGGGGGGGAGTTAGAAAAAGAAGAGGATAGAAGAGAGGAGAGGGGGGGGAAAGAGAAAGAGGAGAGGGGAAGGGAAAAGAGGGGTTGAGAGGGGGGTCCCGGGGAGGGAGGGGAAAGGAGGGAAGTGGAGGGGAGGGGGGGGGGGAGGGAAGAAAGGGGAGGGGGGAAGAGGCGAAGGGGGGGTAGGTGAAAGGTGGGGGGGTAGGGAGAAAGGGGTGGGGGGCGGGTGGGGGCGGGGGGGGTGCAGGGGGGGGGCGGGAAAGGAGCAAAGTCAGGGGGTGTCAGAGGAGAGAAAGAAAGGAAGGACAGGGTGAAAGGGGAAAGAAAAGTAAAGGGGGGCGAGGATCAGCGGGCAGAAGAAATCCGGGGGGGAAAGAGGGCACGCGGGAGAAGGCAAGTGGAAAGCGGGGGGAGGTGGAAGGGTGGACGAGAGAGGGGTGGGATAAAGGGAAGAGGAAGGACGGGTTAAAGGGAGGGGGAGGCAAGGGGGAAGGGCAAGGAGGAGGGGAGGGGGAGCAAGGAAGAGGGGAAACAGAGCGAGGGGAGGAAGGTAGCGGGGGGGGGCGAGGCAGGGACGAGGAAGAAGGAGAGGAACGGGAACAAAGCCGAGGGGAGGGGGGAGAGGGGGAGAAAAAGGGAAGCAGAGACAGGTACGATCGTATACGGCGAGAAGGCGGAAGGGAGGAGAAGAGGGGGGGGGGGGCGCGAGTCAACAGAAAAATGAGGGGGCAGCAAACACGGCAAAGAAGGCGACCGACACGCAATAGGTGGGGGTAGTAGTAAAGTGAGGGCAGTTAGGAGTGCGTCAGACGTAGGGAAACACGTGGGGTGAAAAACTAGATAGGGTGCGAAGTGGCGGGAAAGGGGCGGGACAGAACAATTAGCCGGACTGTCTTGCATGAGGGGGGGGGGGAAGTAGGGAGCGGAATACAGAAGGGAGGGGAGGGGAGAGGGGGTGAGGGAGGGGGAGGAAGAGCATAGAAGTCAACGCTTCCCACTTTCCCTTCAAAGATAAAAACAGCAAAGGGGGGGGGAAGGCAGGCGGCGAGAGGGCATTAAAGGGCGTGCGAAGAAGGAAAGGAGAGGGCGGAGCGTTAAGGGAGTGCGCGACTAGCAGAGAACGATATTTCAGTGTGGGTGGCAAAATGTGAGGAGGGGAGGGAGGGGGAAACTACCAGGAGAGAGAGGGAGGGAGAAGGAAAGGAGGCACAGGAGGAGGACGAAAAGAAGCGAGGAAGGAGGGGTGCGGAAGGAAAGGGAGGGGGGAAAATACAGAAAAAGGGAGAGGGGCGTGAAGGCGGGGGGGAGTGGAAAAGAAGACGAAAAGGAGGGGTTGAGGAGGGGGGAAGGGGGAGGGGGGGGGAAGGGGCGGGGGAAGGAAAAGGCAGAGGAAAGCTTCGGTGGATAAAGAATGGGAGAGGGGGGCAGGGGAAATCACAAGGCAAGGAGGAAGGGCGGGTTAGGAAAATGGGAGAGCGGGCGAGAATGGGCAGAGAAGGAAACGGAGGGGGAAGAATGAAGAGGGGCGGAGCGGGGAGGGGGGAAGGGAGGAGGAAGAAGAGCAGGGGGAGGACACAAGCGCCGGGGAAGGGGAGCGGGAAGGGAAAGAACAACAGCAAGAGGGCGGAGGACAGACTCAACCAGCACACATTAACCCCACAGCCTACTACTACTACCACCCGCTTAAACCGCGAAAAACCCTGCGCTACAGGGCGCAACCTCCTGACTAATTCATACCACCCTTTCCACAAGAATCCCCCGAAACTCCATCTTAATTACACTCATTATTTTCTCACCTTCCCTCATTCCCACACTGAAGGAAGGCGTTTTCTCCCGCGAACCTCAACTTATTTAAGTATCGGACGCCCAAGTGTTCAGTTTAAGAAATTTCTGCAGTCTCAAACTATCACTGGCCCGCGTCACCAACAAACAACAAACAAATGTAACAGAAGAATCGCAAAAAACAACACACACACCAAACAACAAACCCAACACTCCCTACGAATGAATTAAACTATGATAACTACGTACCTTAACTTCTATTCTTCTTTTTTATTTTTCTTTTACACAAACAGACACTTGGCGAAAAAACACGACTTGTCAATCGTGTTCGCTCTGGGCGCGCCGGCCTGACTCAGCTAGTCCCTTTCACTCTTTCATATGCTCCCCTTAAATCTCTATCCGAAGCCTCTTTCGGGGACCCGCTCATCAAGTCACCTGCTCACCGTGTCTGTATATGGGTTCAGACCTCCCCATCTTTTTTTCAACTCTTGCACCTTCGCTTAGGATCCTACCACAAACCGACGACGACCGATTCATTCCGTCATCCCTCCACCAGAACCGGCGCCCCTTCCCGTTTCCTGCCCCCAGGCTGCAAGCAAACCTGTCGAACAGCCTCCCGAAAGTTTCTTTCTTTTGCAAACACAGTCCTCCCGAATGTGATGCCCTCTCCTTTTACCCTTCGGCGCTTTCAAAAACTCCAACTATCTACGAGACGGAGACATCAAGAATCCTTCCTTTCCTGCCTTTTGCATAGTTTGGTTCTAACTATTCATACAACTCCCTTATACATTCCTGCCAATTTCTGCTGCCAAAAAGCACGAGCAAGCTAAGCACGCGAAGGACACGAGAAGTTACAGACCATAAAGCAGCGACGGAGAAGAAGCATCCAGAAGACAAAGCGATACAGAAGAAGTGAGAGCACAGAAAGCGAAGAAGCAGGGTAAAGTTACGTAGAAGCGCAACAAGGACACAAGGACAGAAAAAAGAAGAAGCAACAGACAGAAAGGAGAAAAGAAGGCCAGCACCGTAAGAAAAAGGTGGAACAGTAACAAACGAGAATAATAAGAAAGGAAGAACCAAGGGAGACTAATAAGAAGAACAAACGAACAAACACAACCAGAGAAAATAGCGGATACATATGCGGGGCACATAGAGCAACCAGAAAGGAAACATCGCACGGAGCAACAATCAACACGAAGATCCAAAGAGCCAGAAAACAGGACAGAGAACAAGAAAAAGAAAAAGACGACGCAAAAATTGCCAGGAAGAGCAAGAGAAAGCCCGGAACGTAGCCCAGAAACTGAAGGCAGGGTATCAGAACCAAGCGATGAGCAAAGGAAGAAAGCAAAGGAGGCAAAAGCGAACGGAAGAAGGCGTTAGGTACGACAGAGCTAACGCAAAAAGCAAAGAGAAAAGAAAGGGAGGGGCAGAATAAACGCAGGGTCTAGCAACTAGGTCCAAAAAACGAGAGAACACAGGCGAAGCACAGCAACAAACTGCGGTAAAGAAGGAGCGAAATGAATCAGAGAGGGGACGCACAGGGCGCGAGGCGCAGGAAGTGGGTGAGAGAACAGTAAGGTGTGAGGTGGGGGAAGAACGGAAGCACACCCGCCCAGAGACTTTAGACTCCAGGGGAGGGGGATTAGAGAAACTAGAGAAAGAGGAAAGGTGTGGCAGAGCTCCACTGAAGAACGAAAATGAAGTGCAAGCCAAGAGGCAAGAAGGAGGAGGAAAAGGAACAAGATGTAGTCGCAAAGGAATTACAGATTGCCAGAACAAGACCCAAAGGCCAAGAAACGAGGAAAGAAGGCAGAAGAAAAAAAAACGGAAAGTAGTTAAGCCGTCGACAGAAAAGTAAGAACAAAGGCAGCAAGAAGGAGGAGAGGGAAAGGGAGAGAGCGGGGGGGGGAAGGACAGGGGGTCGGGGGGCCGGGTGAAGGGGGGGAAGGAAGGCACGCGGTGGGGGCAAAGGAGGGTGAGGGGAGAGTAAAAAACTAAACACCTTCTGCGACCTCCGCCCCGGCCCCTCGCACTCCGGGCTGAAACACAAAGGGACACAAGAGCTAAACCAAGAACCAGGAAGCGGAGGCAAGAGGGGACGAGCAGTCCGCGCCTCGACCCCGCCGCCGTCCTCCTCACCTACTGTAAGGAAGAGCAAGTAGCGACGCTCGATGGGGGGAGGGTGGGCACACTGAAGCAAACTACAAACGCGCCCACCCCACAAAAAGCACAAACAAGCACCCAAACTAACTACCCACTGGAATATGCGTGACTGTCCCTAACAGCCACGCATCACAACCGCCACCATCAACGCAACAGCCCTACTCAATATTACCCTCCCCACCCATTATGCTTTTTCAATTCAAGATAGAAGGATTTAAGACATATGGTTAAGTAATGAAGAGCAAGAAGAAGAAGATATAAAAAGAAATATAGAAGAATAGTGCCAAGAGTGATAAAAGAACAAAGACAGACAAGAGATTGAGCAAGCTCACAGCAAGCAAGCATCTAGCACAAGCTCGAACTATATGTAAGAATAGTAAGCCTACAGGTAAGTCCCTTTGCCAACCAGAACAACAAGCAGGAAGACAGTAAGAAGAGAAGTGAAATGGCAACGAAGAAAGAAGGGTCCATTACAGCGATAAGTATTCGCTATAAGCTAACCCTCAAAAGTGGAAGTTCAACCTGAAACGGTACAACGGCCACTTCAAAAGGAACTCCAGCAAACTATACTAAAAATCAAACAAAGAGAAAGCAGAAGAAGAAGATGACAAAAGTCAAAAAGACGAAGCACACGCAAGAAGAAGAAGAAGTGCATACAAAGCAAAGTTTTCTCAACGTCGATAACCAGCGAAGAAAGTCTCAGCACAGAAACAAAATACCGAAAGCTAAGTAAGTAAAAACTCTGAGAAGTACGACACTGGGAACCAACCCCTATGCTCGTAAGGCGCAAGGAAGCAGCTAACAACCCAAGACGAGCAAGAAGACAGAACGACAGAACGAAGAAGAAGCCGGCACAAGAAGAAGAGAGCAAAAGAAGAACGCAATAGTAAGAAGAAGAAGTAGAGTAGAAGCCAAAGAAATGGAGACAAGAGAAGAAGCTAAGAAAAAAAGAACAGAGACCAGCGAGAACGAAATCCAATAATAATGTGAAAAATAATAAATAATAAACAAATCAAACATACATCATTTAAACCAAATCCCCAATCCACATAATTCAATTAATACATCAATAATTCAATAATTTAATATAACTGCAAACATTACACTCACATCACAATAATACACTAACTAAGAATCTAATTAATACATAATCCAATCAGCACTGACCATAATAATCATACTAATGAGATATCAATAGATGAATAATCCAATAACTCAACTACATAATACATTAATCATACATTAATAAATAATAACAATAAGCAAATAAGTACAATAATAATAATAAATAAAAAGTAAGAAGAAAAGAAGAAAGCAGGAAGAAAGACCAAGAAAGAAGAAGAAGAAGACGAAGAGCAAGAAGAAGAAGCAACAGAAAGGAAGAAGATGAAGAAGGGCCTCCACATCCTGTTCATATTCCGGAACAAGAAAGCGCAAAGTAACGACGAAGCCCACATGTTCACTCAGTGCTTAAACGAGACGCGCAGAGCACACCGTCACCCCCAAGATAGACCAAGACACGACGCGCCAGACTCCACGCCCCCAACAATTCTGCCACAGCTGAATCGAACAGAAGCCTGCAGGCATAGACACGCTAATACGAACATCCACCTCTCCCAGACCGAAAACCGGAGCAAATGCGCCCTCTACTACGCAAGAACGGTCGCGATACAACAAGATAAGAGAACTAACGTTACAGTAAGAAGAAGGGCCAGTCAAAGAAGAAGAAAAATAACAAAGAAAAAGAAGGAAAGAAGAAGGAAAGAGAAAAAGAATAGAAGAAGAACGAAGGACCAAGAAGTTCCCAGCAGAAGACCAGACAGAAGAAGAAACATCCAGCACCAAAATCAAGAGGAGGGCGAAGAAGAAGAAGAAGAAGACTAGAAGAAGAAGAATGAAGAACGAGGAGGAGAAGAAGAAGCCAAGAAGAAGAGCACACGAAAATGACAAGACACAGAAAAGAACGAAGCAAGAAGTAAGAAGAAGAGAAATGAAACTACAAGAACTACACGAACACCGACTAGCCCAAACGACTCTTACCAGTCCACTCCAAGGCTAGTTCTGTTCTCAGTACTCTTTGCGTTTACTTTAATCTTGTTGGATTCGTCGTCTCACTGTTATTAAAAAAAAAAAACTGTTAGTATTTTTCGAAATAAGCCATATTACTATCTTTACCTATTTCTATGTTTAACATTATGAGTCTGCTCACCTTAGCAGCAGACTCTCGCTTCCCAAGCAAAACAACCAACACTCATACGCTACTGCTTTAAAGTATTAATTGTTCTATTCTATTTGTGCTTTTGATCTGATTTGATCACCCATCTTCTAGAACAGATATGGATCTATGCGGTTGAAACATCAAATCTACTTTTACTACACGTTAATTATTGTGTGATCCGATCCTACGCATACACCGTCTTAGAACAGATATCGTTCTATGCGGAACAAACATCACAAGCCTCAACACTACAGCCATTCAGGTCGTTTTGGATCGAATAGATCACCAGTCTCTAGCAAACCATATATGTTCCTATGCGCATAACCCATCAAAAGCCAACTTACTTACCAGTTATTGATTACAGCTTCAGCTCTTGATAATAAATGTTCATCATGCGGTAAACATCAAGGCCTAATTTATATACACGGTTTAAGTTGCGATCGATGATCCCACCAGTACTAGAACGGATACTTTTGGCAAAGCCCATACTGAACATCATAGCTACCTTACAAGCCGTGAATTTCTTTTTACGGCGCTGTACTCTATAACCATTTTCAACATGATTCAATTTCTTTTAGTTTTTATATTACCTTATTCAGGATACTACTAATTCTTGTTTTTATGTGAATAGAAGTTAAAAATAGGTCAAGAATGACTTTCACAGACCAATATCCTTAAAGTGTTTATGCTAACTTTTTCTGGAATGAACCCGACAGGTTATCGCTGTTCCACTATGTTCATATAGACAAGACTATTTCCCACTCTCATCTACATCGTAACGTGGAACGAAATTCTTGTGCCGATATATTTGGTTCTGGAAATCGTGTGTATGGACAAAATGTTATTGCCCACATTACTTTCGTGTTATTAACAATACATTAAAAAATCTATAGATTTTTTAATTGCTTGTAATCGATATTTGTCAAATTTATTTAGGATCTTGAAAACTTCAATATTAATTTCCTTCTCAATCTTCTTGTCTCTAAAGAATGCATATCTAATTCACGTAGTCGTTGTTCGTTATGATTTTAACTCTCATTTTAGGGATTAATTTAGTTGCTCTTAAGATCTTTCCTATACTCAATTTTATTCTATTGTCTTTTCTGAGGTATGGAACTCCAAAACTGCACTGCGGTAGTGCCAGATGAGGTTCAACCGCGTATTTCAGAATCAGATGATTATATTTTTAGATTTATATTTTTCGAAGTTTCTGGCAATAAATACGAGAACATAATTTGGTTTTGCAACAGCGTCAGCAACATTGTTACGCAAACTTTTACATTCCCACATGAATTAATTACTCACTTAGACTTTTCCTAAGGGGGAGCTTTGATAATTGTGTCATCTTATCTTTGTAATCAGTATTTCACTCTGATTCCTACTCCCAAAAATGTATAACTTTACATTTATCGGTATTAAGTTTCATTTGCCATGTTTTTGACCAAATTTATAATCTTGTTTAAGTCGCTTTGGAGGAATTGATGATAATCTATCTCACATGTTATGCGATTTCCAAGTTTCGTGTCATCCGCAAATTCGAAATATGCCTAAAATATTATCATCTATATTTACATAATTATATAATGAACAGTATTGGACCCAGGACAGATCCTTGGCGGACACCCACTTGTAACATTCGTTCCAATCTGAGAAAAATTCACCACTTGATAACGACCGCTGTTGTCGATCCGAAACCAAATTTTAATCCCCAATTTAAAAGTCTTCCTCGGATACCGTGAGCTCTAAGCTTTCCAATAAATCTTTGATGAGGGACGGTCTCAAATGCCTTTTTGAAAGTCTAAGTAAATGACATCAAGGATTGTATAATTATCTACATGCGTTAGATATCCACATTAATAAAATTCCCTCTAGCAAATTTTGTTAACGTGCGATCTATTCTTGTCTAAACCGTGTTAGGGTATATTCAATTGATAGCAATTTCATTTGAAAGCCAAGATGTGCAACTAACCTATTAGTAAGTATTGCTTCAAAAAATTTTACCAAAACTATAGGAAGTCAAGCTTACTTGGTCTGTAAGTTATTCGAAAGTTTACCGATCTGCCATTTTTTAGCAATAATGGAGTTATTATATTTTAGCAATTTTGGAAATCATTGAGTGAACTATTCTCTTCGTAGAGCATGCTTTACATATTAATAAGGGACGCTGCGCTCTGCTGTTCAAAATTTTGAATGCATTGGATAGTTATTCATCTGCGTACACAGTGTGAGTTCTACTTTATTAATAGTTTATCAATACTGGAAAGCAACTTCCTCTTCTAGAATTTCGATGAATCTTAACATGTGTGCGTGCATAAAAGAGATCCCTTTATGTCTCCGATGATAGGCAGCGCCTAATCTAGATTTCTTCTTATCTAAAACTGTCGAGAAAAAATTATTTAAAAATTGTTGTTTTTTTAGCACTGTTTGATTTTAAATTACCATTATATATCCTTCCACGTTTAAAGGGCTCCAATTGATTCCTTAAATGGAACTTTTGTTTTTTTATTAACATATTTGTAAAACTCTTTTAGTGTGTTATTTTACCATTTCTACGCAGCCATATTAAGTTTCTAGTTTTCGTTTATAGATATCTAATAATAACGTTTTGCAGCTTCGCCGACAAGCTTATGTAACTATTATGTATTTTCCACTGAAGGAGACGACTTCCATAGTCTATATGCTCTATATCCTACTCCTCTGTGTCATACTCCTTCTCCATAGAGCTTACTTATACACTATCGATATCTGCTTAGACTCGTGCGATCGGCCTTTGATGAATGTCCTAAGTGGCGAGATAATCGGTGCCGTATTGTTCTAATATCTCCACCGCTCTTGCGTCTCGAATACGAAGAGTGATATATGTCGTCACTCCGTGATACCAGTGGTCCTGACTATCTCCGCCGCACCTACTCTCGCCTATATAACATCCTTCTTATAACTTGAGTGTGTCCTTGTCATATCCCCTGTGAAGACCCAAACCATACCCGGTTGTACTCCCACATTACATTCTGCATTTCCATTATTCTACTACGTCACTATGTCTGAGACTAGGTATAATTATATATATAGTGTGACTTTCGTGAAAAAACTTCGTGTGGGTGTCTTACAACCCCACTTAGACGAACTCTGTTCAATTCTATATATGCATATCTGGACCATGATTATCTTCAAGTATGTAAGTTGTTCGTGCACCCATGTCATTTTGTACCTGTCTTCAATATGTACAGTAAATTTTAATCATCGGGTATGGCATCACTTTTAACCTTATGCGCTCTGATACACATACCTATACATATATACACACAACGTTCTGGAAGCTGCACTCACTATAATAGGTCTATTACACGTATTGTGATTGTTCCCCTCCTTCGCTCCGGTAGGCCGCAAATTCTAGAGAGATATATCTTTGAACAAAGTGAGATCGTCCATATACTCCTTAGAATTTATTGTACCTTTACAGAACTGCGCATGCATTAACTCGGTTAATATCTTATGACGTGAGATCACCGTGTCGATGATGCGCTTATGAGCGTCTCCACTCTCGAGCTGAGTGTCTGATGAACCTAATTGGGCAGTTTAAAGGTCATCGATTTCCACTAATTATATCGTTTCGATTTCGATGCATTCCTCAATTAGAGGACTCCTGCTCAATTTCTATTACCCTAACAAAGCTACTCCCTAATACTGATTTGGTGTGACGACGAGCTCGGTGTGAAGACTAGACATTATTTCAGTTCAATTTCTTATATTTCGTATGTTTCTATAGTTAACAACCACAAGCGAACTCATATACAATACTTATCATTAACGATGCACGCTACTTTTTCCTCAAGCGACATAGAGTAGTTAGATATACTCATTTTTAATGTAAATCTATGAGAGCGCCACCCGCCTTCCTTCTGAATTATTGTCTCTCTCATCCTTGAAGTATAAATTTTATAGCCATTACATTCTTGAAATTCCGCAAACAAAATCCACGATCTATTAGAGACTGCGACGCGAGTGCCTCTTCGCCAATTAAATTCCT
>JABUQX010049908.1:0-25000 GCA_015478945.1 Trachelipus rathkii
AAAGGATAAGTTACATATATATATAAGTGATATAGATCATGGACTTAATTGTAACTTACTCTCCAAATTACTTTGATGTTTAGATGTATATTAGGTTAAGTATATATATATATATATATTATAGTATACAAAGACTATATCATTATAGAATATTCACGGTTGTATCTATTAGTAAGATTTATTTAAATAATTATATAGGTAGTGTGAGTTTATTATTTGAAGATTGAGAAAGGCATCGTATAGCTCAGGTGTCATGCTGGAATTGCTTGAGCCCAATTGTTTTAATACCCGTGTAGTTTTAACACGATTTTGTTTGATGTGTCAATAATGAAAAGGTTGGCCATTGGTGGACTAAATTAAATCGTATGAGTGAATTTAAAACTCGGGCGGTGGGCTTAGGAGGGGCGTGATTCAAAATACACCAGGGCGTTTTTTTATCCAGAGCGCACTGATTAGTATGTTGCATACGGCTTAATATACTCAATATATAGATGTGTAGTTATAATTATATATAGTATGGTTGTTATATATTTATAACTATACATCGATATAATATGATTCGAAAAAAAAGACATGAGTAATAAAATTTTGAATATATATTAGATAAGATATATATATAGAAAACAAAAGTTTATGATATGATTGGTTAATATATCATCGGATAAACTAGAACGTTGAAAGTCATGATTATGATTGGGTAAATTAATATAAGTAATATTCAAGTTAATTAATGAAGTCATATATTTGAATTTTTTCATATATCTGTATTCAGAATATTCTTATTAAGGTATATAAAATAAGGTTAGTGTTACTATATTAAAGTGCTGATTTAATAGAGATAATAAATTGTAGTATATTAAATATGAGTAAGAAGAATGAACGTAATTTAATAGATAGGAAGTGGTGTGGTGTTAGATAGAAAGGATGTACAATAGGAAATTGAGTGGAATTATTAAAATTGATATAATAAGTATTAATGTATATATATAGCATTATATATGTAATATATATATATAAATATAATTATATAGTTATGTGATCATCTAATCATAATTCTGAGGGATAAATATTATATTTTGATACTTAGATTTTGTATATATATATAAGCGGGTGGTGTGTTTTATGAGCGGATTTATCGTGGTGAGTGTGTTGGGAACCGACCGGCTGGGAGACGAAAGAGAAAGTGGATGAGTCGGTGAACGATGTCTGAAGGAGAGAAATTGAGTGTCGGCAGAGCGAGGATACTAAAGGGGCATTGATAGGGAGAATGGCGGGTTTGTATGGGGCTAGGTGTGCCGCACCAGGCCAGGGGAGTGAACCCTTACAGAAACGAGTTTACCATAGTGAGGTCCGTGTGCGCTGTCCATGATGCTAGTTCGATGAATGGGTGGATTTCTGTCTGTGACGAGCTCTCACTAATAATTGTACAGAGGGGCGGTAAGGCTGGGCTTTTCCTTTCGATTTTTGTCATGTTCTCTCGGCTACTGCTGTGTTCTTTTTTTTTTTCGTTTGTTTTTTTGTGTATTTTTTTTTTTTTTTTTTTAAGCTTCTTTTCGCACTTTGTAAAGTAATGTGCAGTCTGTGATCAATCTAAAAGAAATTACTTTCTTCTGGAACATAGTCCATGACCGAAGGGTGAGAAAGAAGAAAGAAATGTAAATATATATTTTGAATATGATAAAATATATATAATATATATATATATATAAATATACACTTATTTATAATATTTAGTAGTAGAAGCAAACAATAGATGTTAAAAATATGGATATACACATAATTAATAAGTAATCATTCTTTCCTTATCTTCATCGTTTCCCTAGATTACACGGTTAAATTGCCCAACTCATAACAAACAGGACAGAAAGATTAGTAAGAAGATTATAAATATAGAGAGGCATCAACACGCCAAAAATTTCCCAGGGATTTCAGAAAAACAATCATAGCATAGACTAGTGGACGACGAACCCTCACCAACGTATATTATAGTATTACTATATATATCTATATATTAGTATATTATATATATAGTATATAATATATATATATATATATATATATATAATATTTATTTTACTACTTTTTATTAATTTTTAATTATAATATATATATAATATTAATAATAAATATTATACTATATATATATATATATATATATAAGTATACTATATATACTATATAATCAGTATGATTATATATATATATATATATATCCGGGGTAACCTATTTTTTCACTACTAATAGTCTTGATACTAGTTTTTAAATTGTACTTTTTGATAACTGGTATCAAAATGCTATTAGTTAGAACACAATCTTTGTTTTTTATTATTTATTAATGTAAGTTGTTCTAAACATTGACATCATTCTTAATGCTAAATATTTAGATTTGGATAATCTTTTATTTAAAAAGTATTAAGAAGGGAATAGTGCCAATTTGCTTTATTGCTTTAGGGTCAATCACAGCTATATTTCGCATGCAATATTTGGGTCTATCCTGATTAATAGATTCAGCGGCATTCTGAGGAGGTTAATTTTATAATTCCAATGTGATAACAAAATGAGAGTTCAAATATGACTTTAATCACTTGATCAACAGATCACGGATGAGTGTTTGATTTATTGATTTATAGTCAATGAATAAACATTTTTAAAAAAATTCATTTTTTTTGTACTTTTACAAGAAAAACTTTTTATTATGTCATGTTTATACAATATGAGTGTTCAAATATAACTTAAAGCAATATATCAATAGATCACGGATGGATTGGAGTTGTGGGTTTGTGGTTTTGAGTTACTGTTTTTAAATAATAATAATAGGAAAAAAAAAATAGAAAAAATTTATTTCTTTTAAAAAACTTTTCAATAATGAAACCAATTTTTAATAAATTTTAAAATTTTAAAGCAAAATTTAAAAACTTAAAAAAATGTAAAAATAATAAATGTTATAGATTAAACGAAAATATAATTACATATAAAAGATTTCGCATACAAAAAGAAAACAATATGTGAATAAATAGTTGAAAATATAAATGTTGCAGCTACATATGAAAATATAAATGTTAACCCGCTGCGCATAAAAAAACAGGATTTAAATTTATTAAAGTTGCGGTTTAAAAGAAAATAAATTAGTGGGCATTTAAAAAAAAAGGAAACGAGGTATGAATATTAAATTTAAGAAAATATAAAAGTTAACGCTGAAAGCCTAGAAGATGGGGTACAATGTATTAGGATACATATAGGTAGAAGTCATTGCGAGTATATATAAGCTATCAAGAGCCGGTATCGTGTCTTCGAACGCCCTCGCCTGCTGGTTTTGCGCCGTCACACCCGGCGTTGACTCTTGTTCAGCCTCCTTCGAATCCTTATGACAGGCTATGTTATTGCTACTCAGCAAAATTTCGTTTTGGTGCTCAGACAACTAAAATTTCATCTTTGGGTACAGGCTACGTCCACTGAGAGTGGGTAGGATATATATAGTATATATATGATATATATATATATATAATATATATTATATAATATATATATATATATTATATATATTATATGTTATTAACATATATATATGAAGGCACTGGTTAACGAAATTGTTGTTGGATCTAATATAACAGTATGGTGTAAAGATGGCTAGTGATCTTTAACTCCGATATCCGTTAAATTTAAGTTTCCAATAGTTGATATGTAAAACATGACGTATACCTTTCTCCGGTTGTCCGGGTTGATTAAACCGACCGGAGCATAGTTTTCCACTTTTACTTCGGGATTATAATATTTGATGATGTTAGTAAAAAAAAAAAAAAACCTCAAAAAAATTCTAAACTAATAAATAAAGCCTAAAAAAAAAATTTAAAATTAATATTGAATTAATATTATATTTATTTGTTTTTAATTATATATATATATATTATATTAATTATATATATTATTATTATTATATATTATATATATATATATATATATATATTATATATATATAATATTATGGCCGATGCGACGGCGCAAAACCGGGCGGAGAGCGCGTCCGCAGACGCGATAATCTATTTTCATTGTTTATTATATATACTGCGCATGTACTTCGTACATATATGTTGTCTAATACATGTACCAGTCCTTCTAAAGACTTTCCAGCGTAAACGTTTTAATTTTTCATAGATTTAATATTTACATCTCGTTTTCTAATTTTTAAACGAGTCTTCACAAATAATCTGCATCTGCAAGAAACTTTGGATTAAATTTATATCCGTTTTCTATTTTGCAGCTGGGTTATTATGAAATATTTTACTGGTAGTAGAACATTATAATTTCCCATATTAATTCCAGCATTCGGTTTTCTTTTAAATGTGACAATCTGCGTTCCTTTATGCACGTAAATTCGTGCTAAAACTAGTAAACATTTCTTATCGATGCGTAATGCACAAATGACAAGCGTCAACGCGGTCCTAACTCGATCGTACAATATCGCGTTACTATAACTCGGAAGCAAAAAATTCTAAATCCCTTTTTATTTATGTAGGAGATAGCTACTTATGTATTTTTTAAACTTTGAAGTATTCCAGAAGATCCTTTTATTAGTGTATTAATATTATATCGTTGTAAATTATTTTAATACCGCTTATCACATTTTGGTCTTACCGAACGAGAAGTCTCCAAATATGTGATATGTCAGATGCTTAGATCTTCTAAGTAGACTCCATTTGTTAATCATACAAGTTTTTCAGTAAATATCACTCTGTTCGAGAGGGCCCTCTTTAATCATTCATTCCGCCCTAGGCAAATAATAAAAATTGACCTAATGCATATGTAGAATATATTATATATATATATATATGATATATATATATTATAATTATAGACTATTATATATTATGTAAGTTAGTCAATATACTTTATGATAGTATAATATATCTATATATAATATAATAGTATTATACTATACTATATATATTTATAGTTTCTGGTTTATGTGTCCGTGTTTCTACCGGACCTTAGGGCCCGCCTAGGGCATTGTGCCTCAGTTTGCGCCTTATGGTCGGTTAAAGGGCCCTGAGTAATGTATTGTAAGGTGGTGAACGGAATTGCGAATTAAGTTCCGGTTACGCACCGAAATCTTCCGGCCGGAATCTTTTCCAAGGTGTCTCTCGGTAAAGTTGGTTCCGGTACCGTTCCCGTAGATTTATATATATTGATAGAAACGGTTTTGTTTATACTCTATATGATAGTATATATAATATCTATAATATTAATATTATATAATATATATATATTATATATCTATATTATATAGTATTTACAATATAATATTTAGATGAATGGATATTTGACGCATTGTTCGTGACATGTGAGAGTACTTTCTCGTCACAGTTTCTACTGGGGCACACAGGACTACAACCTATCCGGCCTCTTTTATTTTTTCTGGCTTCAAATGGAATGATCAAATGCTAGTTCATCTGATAAGTTGGTGAAAAACCCTTGACTCCTAGTATATAAACTCAATGACTTGGCTATCTAGAAACTATTTGCCGTTCCGAGAAAGATGTTTTCTAGTATGTGCTCCGGATCAAGATTACGTTGATTCCAAAAGAAAGTAGATGCTAGACCATCTACAGGTACGGAAAGTCTAGCCTGAAGAGAATTGTGGTAGAGAATTGATATATGATGTATTTAGTTAGTATTATTTATATATTATATATTATTATATATATTTACTGTTATTTGTATATATTATCTAGTAGTAGTATTTATATTATTTATATGTATATATTTATTGGATAATATATTATATATATTTATATATATTATGTTATATTATGTTAAAACAAAATTAATAATAATTTGAAATTTTTTTATGGTATTTTTTTTATTTATTTAAAGATTTTATTTATGATTATGTATTCTTTATTTTTAATTATTTATTTATTTTTTTTTTTTGACTATATATTCCTCAGATTTATTCAGAGTTGGATAAAATGCTTCCGGGTTTAATCTCCTGTATGAACCGCGGGTATGTATGCGTCTGTTTACAATATGCCAACATATTGGAGACTTTGGTTTAAGGCTATCGGAAGTCACTAGTCCATTCCTTCACTACCGAATATTACTATTCATTAGATGCGAACGACCCTTCGTAATTATAGTTCTTTTCCTTATTATATATTATTATAATATTATTATATATGAGAATTCGATATTTATGTATATATATATATATATATATATGTATAGTTATTAATATATTAAGTATATGATATATGGTAGTTGAGTGTTAAATGAAAGAAATTCATATAATAGGATTAGGTAAGAAATTAAACTGCCGTTCTCGTCGGGGATTGAACCACGTGTATATGTCCTTCAGTTTTGCAACATTGATTGGCGGTGGTGTCAATCCCGGATGAAGGCAGTTTATCTTTTACCTCCTATTAATATGTTTCTTCTTTAACATCTTATATAATTGCGATTTTAAATATTTACTTTAATACATCTATATATATATGGGATATATATATATAGTAGTATATATATAGGTATATATAATTTATATATATATATATATATATATATATTATATTATATATATTATATATAATATAATGAGATGATTGATCGTACCTTCTATATTAATCTCCAATAGTACTAACGGAGTATCTGATCGCGTCTGGTCTAATTAGGACCTGTACTCTCTGTGGCGTGGTTTTGAAAACTCGGTTTTTTCCGAAAAAAAGAGAGACTTCATGGACAGAAATTTATTCCACAGTTCTTTAAACTGCTGTTGTCCACGCAATCATCCTCTAGTTTTTGAAATGAATTTCTGTTACTTCGTGTTTTCTACGATTAAGTTCCACACTTTCTGTCTAGTTAGTCCTAGAGTGTATGGCGAATGGTCGATTTCTAAAGATGGTAGGAGGAGGTTGTGATTATGAAGAAGTGGATGATCCATCACAGCTTCTGTTTTATCATTTCTTTTTTGGGAAATTTTCAGTCATCTAATGTGTTTGAAGAAACGGAAATTTGCGTGCGTTAAGGATTCATCGAATGAAATATCAGCATCTTCCCTATATAATCTACCTAAATTTTTGTATTTTTAGGTTCTGTCACTGAGATGAATAGCAAGGCATAGGTTAATATTTTTTCTGCAAATAAAAATTTTTATAAGTGTTATCCTTATGTTTCATCTGACAGATGGATGAGTACTATGTGTGTATTCATAAGCCGCCCTGGCGTGCTGCCTTTCTCTTGTTCTTCTCATATGGGTCAGCCTGTATCGAGAAATTCATACGAAATAGAAGTTTCAGCGCTTTTCAATATGAACAACTACAACAAGAATGTCTTCACATGAATAATATGTGTTTCTAGTATGTATATGTTTTCCGCGGTGAAAAGAACAGATCTGGCTGCTTATTTTTATGATCTACCTACCTGTTGATCATTATGTGAATTAGGCTGGAATTTTGGGCAACTGCACTCATTTTCATTTTCTTGTTAGCATGATGTTGAGGTCCTTCAGCTGTCAGTCTGGCTATTTGTGGATGTGTGTTGCAGTATTGGTTTGGATAATCGTGGAGGTGTACTGTTGTTTGTCTAGTATCGAGAAAGTACTACATGTGTACTTATGTAATTATTTATATATATATTATATATATATATAGTAATTTATATATAGTTATATATATATGAGTAAGTATATTAAGTATACTGAAGTATAGTATGTAATGTAGTAGTAGGTTGATATAGTCTATATATATATATATTATTATTAATAGTAATATTATAGATATAATTGAACTGCTGTTTTAGGTCATTATTTACATATTATAGTTATTACTACTATATATTTATATATATATAATAATATATATATATGTATATATATATATTTATATATATTATATATATTTATATATTATATATATATTTATACTATATTATTAGTATAATAAATTATATGATGACCTTTGAAATTTCAAGGTTTATATTCGAAATATTATATATTGCTATACTATATAAAGTTCTTTATAATGCTACGTCAGTGTAAAAAATAGCTTGGCTAAACTATTTGTTAGTGTGTGGATAAATTCATTTAAGATCACAGACAGATGTAGCTTGTCCCATTAGTTGAGGCCCTTATGATTGTGTACTTGGGGATGTAAAAAGGTTGGGTGACAAGAGGAATAAGTCTAGGCTCGCATGTATGCGCAAGTCACGTTCCAGGAATCGTGAGGAACCTGGTTAAAAGTGAATAACTATGCGTAAGTGAATTTGTGGAGATCCTCTGAATGGGGCGAACCGGACAATGCAGTGGTATACGGATAGTTACTTCTGTTTTGATCAAATGTGCAATGAGGTTCCTCTTGCGAAATCAGAAAATTTTTATCCAGTTATCTCAAACTACACCCGCAACCCGCGTCTCAGGTTCCGTCATTTCGATAGATCTTTCTGTATCCTACACTCCGTATGATATTTACTGTTGACTGTGCAGAGGAGACCCTGCTCGAGCGATGAATACACAAGTGTATCATATGATTCTGACTGTTTGACGGTCAACATCTGACATGTACAAATATGAATATCCACTATAGAGGAGCTTTTAACGTATTTAGGTACCGAGATCTACAGCTCTCTACAAACAGACTCAGTGATATGGCTGGCTTTTAGTTGCTTCAGGGCTGGAATCCATAAGAGAAAAAGGTATATACTTATGGTTCATTGTAGAGGCAGGACAGAGAACAGTTTTGCAAGCATTTTGCGCAAGAAAGATGCATTTGTTTATGCTGTGCATGTGAATGGCTTTGGGACAGGCCTATGTGGTTGATATGATCATTAACGACAGCAGATGCTTGGCGTCTGTTTATTTGATTTCTATCCGAAGAGTGGTCTCTAAGGCTGTGCTTATCTCATTATAGGCAAAGTGTTTTCCGTCTGGTCTGTGTAGCTATTTCAAGATATCAAGTGATAATTTGTACGAAATTATTGAGATCTCTACTTGAACGTGGTCTAGTACCCAAAGATTTGAAATGGCTAGCACTTTTGTGGGGAATCTCTGAATGGCCATTGGACTATTACAGCATGCAATTCAGGATCACAAAGTAGTATCTGCTGACTTGCCTGTGCGAATGGAATACTTAAGCGCGAGACGGAAGTAGAAAGAATCACTATTTATTCTGAAAAAGTGCATTCAAATAGTAATGGAGTTGTCTGAATCCCTCTACGTTTGGCAAGGCCAAAAACATT
The DNA here is from genome assembly GCA_015478945.1 of Trachelipus rathkii. NCBI lineage: Eukaryota > Metazoa > Arthropoda > Malacostraca > Isopoda > Trachelipodidae > Trachelipus > Trachelipus rathkii. The sequence continues at coordinate 9,226 of JABUQX010049908.1, forward strand.
AACATGATACACCTTGTGAAGACGCGGAGTCAGTTGTCTTTCATACTGCAGTTTTTTCTATAGTTATAACTTGGTTTGATGAAAAGTATTTGTACAATGCTTGAGAGAAAGTAAGGTGTGGCACTCTTGCTTCTTAGTGACAAATTCACAGGTTTTAAATGTGAGCATATATGAGAAATTGTTTTTGTTCTCCATTTTTTAAAGCAGTCTTCCGAGATGGAGAGTTCGAAAGCGGCCTGGCCTAAATTCAATCAGTGTGCTACAGATAAAGCTCACGAATTAGCTGAAAAATATGAATATCTTGTATGTCACAAAGTGGATTGCTTTTCGTGATATAGGTTTGCAATATGTCTTTAAAACTACACTTGGATCACATCTAGACTTCTTTCCCCCCAACCTGGCGCAATTAGTGATGAGCTTATTGGGTGAAGGTTTCAACCTAGGACATCTCTGTTTGATTATAGGTTGTCAGTGGGCAATGATATGAAGTATTTGCATGCTGAATATTGCTGATTCTCTTATCAGGCGACACCTACCAACAGATGCTCTAACCAGAGGAAATGGACCATAAAAATCATTTAGTGTGTGCTTGCTATAACATAACAAGACACTGTTACATTAATGTAATCAAATATGTATATACTTATGAGGAGTGTGTCTTGCAAAAAACCGGTAGCGTAATGGCTTTTCGGTTTTTCCATAAATGTAATAAGTCACTTTTGTTAACAGATCAGCAGGTATTTGTCATGTAAAGGACATGAAAAAAAAATTAAAATTTTGTTGTGCGTGTAATTCATTTTAAAGATAATTAGATAAATTAATTAAGATAAATTAGTAATAATTGACTATAGTTTTTCATTATTATATTAGGAATTTGTCAGATTTACCATACTAATATATACTGTCTAGTAGTAGATAGATATATTATATATATATATTATATATATATATATATATAATATATTATATACTATATATTATATATATTAATTATTATTATATGTAATATATATATCTATTATATTTATTATAGTGTGCGTCTATTATATATATGCAGATATATATTATATATATATATATTATATATATGGTGGTGAAGAATAAAAATTAAAGAAATTTCATTCTCAAACCTCTGCTCGGAATTAAAATTTTGATTCGAACACCCACACGCGTGGGCGCGCACCACACACACACGCGCGCGCAGACACACATCACACAGATATACCACACACACACACAACTACACACAAGTATTACACCTACACCCCCACACTACACACACATGTAACCCCGACACACGCGCACACTTCTTCAATGAGTAAATATTTTATAGATTTTTTTTTTATTTTATTTTTTTCCTGTATGAATAACTGTAAATTAATCGCGGGTAACGTTTTCGCATGCCTAGATAAATTGACGGATTGGTTTTGACCATAGTTAGTAAATTAAAATTTTCATACCTCCCTATTTAAAGTGAAGGCTACTCCGCAGAGTATGCTCCCATTCTATATCAAGTTTGATGCACCCAATAGATATTTTTCTAAAGTGGATATATTTACGCCAAAAAAATGGTGCGATGATTCTGTTCCTTAATGTTTTCGTTGTTTAGTTCGCACAAAAGAGTAAGCCCGTTCATATAAATTTTCCGAAAATAAAAAACCCTAAATATATATATATATTAGTAGCATGATATATTATATATATATTATATAATATTATATATAGTATAATATATATATATTATATATATTTTATTTGTTATATATATTATTTTTATTGTATATTATTATATAATATGTTATGGAGGTTATGGTCGCTGTTGAAGATCCACCTTCTTCATTAGCTTAAGACTAGATGATGTTGAAGAGAGTGAGCATTGTCGCGATGAATTGGGTTTCGTTCCGGGGTGGGGCTGCTCTTGGGACTCATCGGTGGGGTCCAAGCCCCATTCCACCAGACCTACAAGACTCCCGCCCAGTGACAATTGCCGCTGCAGCACACTCCGCCTTTGCGCACCTGGAAGGACGGTCGGTCAGCTGTCAGATGAGAGCTAGTGTGCACATTAAAGCCACTGAGAATGGCTTCAGACCAACTCTGTACTCTTACGTGGCAGTTGGTCCTGCCACCTGCAGTGAGAGCTTACAGTACATGGCGTTACAGGATTGTACTCGAACAGAGCAGCGCCAGCAGAAGAAAACTTGAATTTGGATGTAATGCCGCGTTGAACGTTTGTGGTAAAACAAACTCTTCAGGAAGAAATGTCTAACCACGGCGAACAACTTTGAGAGAAGATGGGATGCTTGCTGGTGTTCTGTGCCACTTCCATGTGGCATATCACTTCGGGGTCACAATTATGGAGGTTATGGTCGCGTTTGAAGAACCACCTTCATTAGCTGATGACTAGATTGTTTAAGAGAGTGAGCATTGTCGCGATGAATTGGCGTTTCGTCCGGGGGCTGCTTTGGACTCGTCGGTGGTGGTCGCAGCCCCCTTCAACCAGGCTACATATTATTATATATATTATATATAATATATATATTATTATATATTAAATATTATATAATTATATAATATATATATATATTATATAATATTAACGAAGGTGTGATTGGAAGTTTTAATAGATCATGTTTGGTCGCCGCTGTCAATAAGAGGTGACTAGTTTTGCGGGAAGGTGTTGTACTGGAAGCTTGCTTTGCCCTTGAACGGTCTGAAAAATAAGCGAGCTTTAGATGACGAGTCGCATTCTGGTGAGTGAAGATATGTTTGGCGTGTCTCGATGGGTGTGTTGTGGAGAAAGTTTACCTTCAAAATAATTTATATAAATTTTTGTTTTAAAACCTGGAAATCAGCTTCGGAGACTTATGAGCTTTACGGGATAAATGTCTGGGTCGTAATGTTTTTATCTGGTTCAACAGATTTTAGTAGCCGCGAATCAGATACGTAGATAGAATATCGTTTGGGCGGGCTTCCACTCAACAACCAACGAAATCTTGTGAAAAATGTTGCTATGCATACTCTGGTTGAAGAACAAAATTGGGTCCTTCACCATCACCAACTGCCAACAACGCACCGGGCTGCATGTGGCCTTCAGATTCTACGAATTTTTTTTGCCTTATACATGTGCTTCCTACACCACCCTAATTCCTCCGATATAGCTCCTGCTGACTTTTACCGGTTTCCAAAATTGAAAATTTCGCTGAAAGGGAAACTATTTGACTCAATAAAAGACATCCATGCAAATACGGAGGGGGTTCTTAACACCTTTACGAAAGAAACTTTCCAGGAATGCTTTCAAAGTGGAAACACCGTTGAAGTCATGTGTTCAATCGAAAGGAAACTGCTTTGATGGAAATACATCACAATAACTTGTAAATCTTACCATTTTGAAATTGCAGACAGTCCTAAAACTCCAATCACACCTTATATATTTGCATTTTGAAATTGTACATTTTTTTTTTTAATATCCAAAACTGTTCTAACAAGATTAATAACACCTCTTCGAGGCCTTAAAATAAAACAGTTTCCCCGGAAGGGAAATTTGTAACTATACCCAAACATCATTTTCGCAAAAAAGTAACGCGATCCCGGAAAAAAAGCTCCAATTTTCGGAATTTTTTTTTCCTTTCACTCTTCTCACTCACGGAAGTGTTTACTAGGGAAATATTTTGCAGGCAATTCTCGGGTCATATGAATAGGCTAGAAAGCCATAAGCAACTGGCTACAACCGTTCAGTATGTTCGGAATTTTTAGAAATAGCAAAAGAATGTTTTTTGTTTTTTTTTAAATATTTAGATATGTAATTTAAAATAAAGAATGCAACTAAAAAGTTTTGTTGCTAAAATTTAAAAAAATTTTTTTAAATCAAAATCGGAACATAAAAAAATGGGCGTAGTGAAAGGTGTTATACATAGTATGCAATTGGGGTGATGTATAATAAAATTTAAGAAAGACAGGCTGTTGGGTATTTACTTTATTTTTACTTTAAATAATTAACAACATTTTAACAAAGAAATTTAATATCACAAACATTTTCACTTGTAGTCAGACATCACACTATTCTTTTTTCTTTTAATTCATCTTATTTTCTAGAAAATTATCGCCATTTTCTCATGCCAAAGAAATTAGGAACGAATGTAAAGTTAATGCTTGATTAAGAAAGTTATAATATATATATATAATATATATAATATTAATTATTATATATAAATAAATAGAATATATATTATATATAACATTTATTACAAATATGCAACATATTATATATATATAAATTCTTTTTATAAAAAGTATATATATTTTAAATATATATATACTACTATATATATTTAATTTAATATGCAATAAAGAAAACCAAGTAAAACATTGTAGCTATATTGTTAATTTCAGATGATGACGTTTTTACCTTGTTTAGAATCATTATTTCTAGAAAAACATTCAAAATGGAATAGAGTGTTTTCATTTTAAATTTAGTACATTGAAATATTAAATTTGGCATTTTTTTTTAATTTAAATTTGTTTTAGATTTAAGCAGTAAGAATTAGTAATTGTAGTGACATTGAAGTATTATTATTATTATTATTTATATTATTATTATTATTATTATTATTATTATTATTATTATTATTATTATTTTTATTATTATTATTATTATTATTTTTATTATTATTATTATTATTATTATTATATTATTATTATTTATTATTATTTGGATATAGAAAGAATTAAATATTAAAATTTTGGTTAAAACTTTAAATTTATATATTATTACATGAAGTGTTTCCTTATTCGAAATCATAAACGAAGAATAATAAAAAATTATAAAAGATAATAATTCCCGTAGAGAGTAGTTACAAATAATATTTTTGTCTTCCTTATTTGTTGTCTAAGGTTTTCTAAATCGGTATTAATAATTTTAGGAATCCGAGTTGGTAAAAGCTCAAAATTTACCGATTCGGATTCTCAATGCCTTCGATCATGCGACTTCGGTTCGGGTTCGTGTTCGGGTTAGGGTTAGGGTTCCGATCCCCCAAAATTTACCTACTCCCTGATTTCGGACTCAGGTTGCGATTGCGAATCCCTCTCAGCCCTGGAAGGAAGGAATTGAGCTTCATGAAGCATTGTTATCAACTAGTTTTTCACTTCCCCAATTACAGATACTAGAAAGATTAGAAGAGGTCAATTGCCTCTTGACTCTCCCTCCTAGCATCGGTTATTTCCTGCTGCTCCTCGTCAGTTCATTAATTTTCAAAATGAAAGGATTTGTCAATGTAAAATTGAAGAGTCATCAACTACAACAAAAAAATATAGATCGAGTTGGCCTATATCTTAATGAACTGTAGAAAGACACTATTTTATGTTCATAAAAGTTTATTTAAACAGCATTATTAATTAAAGATTTTTACCGCGATTTGTGAAAAGGCGATTTTTCCGAAGGTTTTAACTTCCCTTCTCCCCTCCCCCTCAAGGTGCTTTTACTTAATTGCAGCCTCCTCTGTTCCTTTAATTTCATTTCGAAATATCGGAGAATTCTCCTTCTAGATCTGGGTTCAAAATCTGAGAAAAATCGATGAAATAAAATTTATAAAGATATTTAGATTTGTGCACACACTGGTCGTGTTACTTTGTTAATTTGCAGATCAAAACAATTATAATTTGTAGAGTTTTGTTGAATTTTCTAATTGCTATTGTATCCTCAATAAATATATTAGTATATATATATATATAATGATAATTATATTATTATATATACTATATATATATTATTATATATTATGAGTATTATATTATATTATTATAATATATATTATATATATATATATGATAATATAGTATATATATTATATGAAATATATATAATATGATATATATGAGAGGCTGGGATATTTTTGGTGTGGTTTGCGTTACATTACTGCTCTGTTTTATTTTTCATTTTGTGTGTATAGAAAAAATAAAACACTGGAAGAAGAAAAAGTGGGGGGAAACTACCTTGCCATATTGTGAAGAGAGAAACGCAACGCCGATCAATACATTATTGCACCTTCCTCTCTCTCTCTCTTCTTCTCCTCATCTCTCCTCTCTCTCTTCTCTCTCTCTTCTCTCTCCTCTCTCTCTCTCTTCCTCTCTTCTCTCACACACACAGCATACACACACAATTTATATCGACACATAAACTTCATATTTGGTTACTCAGTGACACACAAACACGCTAGTATTTACGTAGAGATTTGGCGTTCTGTGTGTATATTTGCCTTGTTCATGGATGTGTGCATATCATTATATATTATATAGTAATATATAGTAATCTCTATGAATAATGTTCTATATATATATATATATATTATATATATATTATATTATATTATTAAATTATTATATATATATATATATAATATATATATTACTAATAGATAGTATATATATATATTAGTATGTAGTTATATATATATTATATAATTATTTATATATAGTATATATGTAGTATATATATGTTGTTACTGGTATATATATATATAATATATATATATATGACGGTGGGCGGCTCCTGCGCAGAGAGAGTTATTCGGGGGACTGTCGCAAATCTAATATATATATATATATCTATATATATCAGTATGGAGGGCCTGAGTATTGATGGCGATACTAATAGCTATCTACTAATATTTATAGTATATATATATTATATTATATAATATATAATATATTTAATTATATATATTATTATTATATATATATCCATACATATATATATATATATATCTATTATAATATATATATAATTTATTAATTCCTATATCTGATATATAGTATATATATATATATATATATAACTATATATATCAGTAGGAGGGCCTTATTGAAAAGATTAGAAGGATTTGGCTCTATCCGACCATTGCTATAACATATATATATAATATATAATATATATTATTATAGTATATATATATATATATATAATATATATAGTATATATATATATATATATATATATAATATAATATATATATTAAATAATATATATATATATATTATATATATATATACGTATATATCTAATATAGAGTATATATATATATAATATTATATTAATATATATATATAGTATTATATATATTATATATTAGTGGGACGATTAATCGTTCATCGGCAAAAATCGGCATATTTTTTTTTAAATCGTCATCGCAAATTTCGCCGATTATTTTGCCGATTAATTAACCAATTTATTAAAGAATTTTGAATAAAATTAAAAAACTCAATTAATAAATAATAATTAATAATAAATATATAATAATAAATAATAATAATTTTATGATTATATAATTATTATAGTATATATATTATATATATATACTATATATGTATACTATTATATATATATATAATATAATATTAGTATATAATATGATAATAAAATTCTCATTTTGCTTATGGTATGTATGCATTCCAGTGCCTAATGGTTCGCCTTTCTGTTATCGTTTCATAGATTCCACGACCATCCTACAGCAGACATATCATTAACACATCTTATTTCCACCACCCTCTTTCTAAACAACATTCTTATCAGACATCCTATCCCTTTATATCCATAGCGTGTAGGTGAGAAAAATTTTCCCACATCGTATGTCCTGCATGGCGTGTCGTAGAAGGTGACTAAGGGACGTTGGTAGTAGGGTTGGCTGCCTACTACCAATTAAATTTTGCCAGGAATGCTAATGCATGCCTCGGAGAAGGTCGTGATTCTCTGTAAGCGCCCTTCTATCCTTCGGCGAAATGTATGAATCGTATCTGTTATATGAAATGTCAGAGGAATAAATGTTGAGGATGATGAGGGAGAGAGGTGATGGATGTATGTGAAAGGGCAAAATTTGATTTGTCGCTGTGACTGAAGACAGATGAAAGGAACGGTTGAAAATGAGTGTGTGGTTGTGAAATGTCTGTTGTGTTGCTGTGGAATAGAATGAGTGGGGGATAGGATTTGCCAATTCTGATTGAAGTGAGTTTGTGGTAGAGAGCTATGGTAGATATAGTGTATGTGAAAACTAGGAAGTCTAAAGGCTAAATTTAAGTTTGAGAAAGGTCAAAATTTGGTTGTTGCCCGACACATGATCCATCTGATAGGTAATGTTGAAAAGAAGTAACGATTTTCTGGATAATCTGATGATGTTTTGGGATGGGGGGAATAGGAGAATCAAGTTATTTGCCACATATCTGCCCAGTAGTGCGAAAGTCTAAGTGGTCGTTTGGATTTTCGTTGTGTTTAGCAGTTGTGTCGGACCACCACACTACACGGGCAGAGCCGTATTCAAGGAGGGGGTGTATACTCACAATAGTTCATCCTCTAGCGCAAATTAACGCAATATGAGCACGAGCAGGCCCTTTAAAGAGTGAAGAGATAATTTCAGTAGGAAATAAGAAGTGAAGAGAATCCACAAACAGAGTGGTGGGAAAGAAGGAAGCACCACCGCAAACTTACCCTGGAGTTACCAATGTCAACGACAATACTCGTGCGCAGATACAGCACTATTGTGCTACGAAGCGTCGTAAAGGTGGGTGGTACGCGCGTGATAATTCCCTCGAGCACTTGCCGCTGGCGGTACCTATAGGATAGAGATACAGCATCAACATCGCCTCGCAAGATGAGGGTCAAGTGAACTGGAAAGTACGGAACAGTTTTATTAAGCCCTTTTGCCGTTGACTCGACCCTATCCAAAAGCCGGGTGAACCAGAGCCCCCCCCCCCACCCCCAGATATAATGAGCCAGTACTTCATACAGTGGGTGATAGCCCGTTGTATAGCGGAGGCAACTGAAGAAAAGTGAGGAAAGTCTCTTCTAGTCTAACAGACTTCGTTCTTTGAGGCCGCCTAGCAACCGTTGTGATATGAGCGTTTTCCAAGAAACTATTTGTTTTGTTCATGGTTAGGAGTCGCCAAGGGATGTTTGAATTGGATCAGCAGGAGGGAGACGACAGAAGCCGGTCGATATGAGACCAGGCCAAGTTAGGATAGATATGTATTGGAGAATGATTTGTAAGATACGGTGATGGGTTTTGAAGAATTGAATTTCCACAAAGTTATTTCTATATCAGCGAGAAATAAAATCGGAAAGATTTGGACGAGAGGCAATTCCAGGTAAAAGTGGGAGTAGAATTCATATGAGTTGAAGGGTGAAGGGTCGAGTCATCGGAATATTGAGTGGTAGAGTTAGAGGTGCAGGGTGAGAAGATCATATAAGACAGCACCCTGGGACACCACTTACTTGACAGAAAACGAAGAGAAGTCGCCCATCAACAACAGCCGATATTTGAGCGATTTGAAAGCTAGACATAAATAAGTAAGCAAAGAGAAGGAAAGGAAACCCAATAGGAGGGGAGCTTGGAGAGGCAGTGACGGCCGTGCCCATACCGGGTCAATAAGCTTTGGGATATGTCAAAGCGCCACCACGTCAAGTCTTCCCGTCGTTCCCTAAAGAGCGGAAAAACCATAAATCGGTTAGATAGAATGTATACGCCAGTAGACTTTCGTGCAACGAGAGCCGAACTGGTCACTCGGAGTGAGCTTTAGCCGAAAGATGATATCGAAGAAGGTTAGGTTGAAGAAGGAGTGGTTTCAAAGATCTTAGATAGAAATACAAGTGAGAGCTACATGGCGATAGTTAGAAGAAGGATCAGAGCGCTTTCCTTTTTTCGGAATAGGTTGACTATGAGAAGCTTCCAACACTGAAGGGGGGATAAAGTGCTAGTGATTGAGACGATAGAGAATATAGTTGAGGCCCGATGGGGCCCGAGAGATTAGCCTTTTTAGTTGGAGGAAACCAAGAAACAAAATGATCAGATCGAATAAGAGGAGGAAAAGGCAGATTTACAGAAGTTGCTAGAGATGAAAGATTTGTCCAGTAGGAGAACCAAGGAGGTTATGCCGGCACTTTCCTTTGATGAAGCCAGCTTTGCTCGTCGAAGAGTAATCCCTGCAACGATTTTCTAACTGAATGGAAATTAGCGAGAAGTTGATAAGGAGAACGAGGAATTTTCCGTACGACCTGAACGGAACTTGTCTCTAGCCTTAAATGGGCCAAAGAATAATGCACGAATCGAACCAATAGGGATTTTATGAAGAAAGGAAGATTTAGGTTTTAGAAGGAACGTGAATAAGGACAGAAAAGATTTAGCTTGGACTAGAAGAGGAGATGGAACTGGCTCATAACCGATCAACGATTACACGCTTCCTCCTTTCTTTTAAATCTTTATACATTCCTTCATTATTCCTATTGAGGTAGCCATTGCTATATCTGCAAACTTGGAAACCCTGTACATGCTTTAAGTCCCGGTCGGTCTAAATAGTAGTTTAATAGACCATGTATGGAGGAAAGCAACTTTGACACCTAAGAATCACGTTACGGATCAAAAGGACATGTCTCCGTATTTTCATGTAATGAAATAGCTTGTTCATTTTCCATTGGATTAATATTATATTATTATCTGATTATTATTGCAGTATTGATTATTATTATTGATTATTATTATTTATTATGTGTTATTACTTAATTTTATTAATTAATATGTATTATTATGTATTATTAGTTCCATCTGTCATTGATGCTATTATCTTATTATTATTTATATTTATGATTATTATTATTGATCGCAGCCAACTTAGGTATACAAGAATGTGTGTTGATCGCTTAAAATAATTTCGGGAAGGTTGAACCCCCTGACCCTCCTGTATTACAGCATTTTTTTTTTTTTTAATTATGTTTAGTATTTATATAATTATATATATATTAATAGATATATATATTATATATATATATATATTATATTATATTTATGAATATATATATATATATATATATTACTATAATATACTATATATATATATATAATAATTAATTATATTATATAGCTAAGAATAGTAATATAGTATATATATATATAATTGTAGTAGGTGCATTGTATAGCAAATCTTTAATAGATCTGAATGACAGAAGATAAAGGGAAAATTATTTTGCCTGAAGGATGGAGGGATATTCGAGAGAGAGGAGAGCAAAGGAATTTTTAAAATGTTTTTTTTTTCAATTAATCGTCATCGTCATCGGCATCGGCAAAATTTGCTCTAATCGTCATCTTCATCGGCAAAAATTTCATAATCGTCCATCAACTATATTATATATAATATATATAATATTATATGTATATATTAATTGGATATCATATTACATTGTCATATGGATTTCATATATATATTATTATCTAATCCATATCTTTTATATATAATTATATATATATATATATATACATATATATATAGTATTTCGTAATATATATTATATTATCATATATACAAGCGGTGAATATAGTAGTATAGTATTAATATATATATATTATATATAATATATAACTATATAATATACTATATATATATATTTATAATTTTGAATATTTATTAACCTAAACTTAAGTTTTTGTCTTTTGGCAACAACTGTAATTTCCTATTTTCTTATACGTAGAAGGTTATGAAAAATGGCAAATATTTTCTCCAAATTGATTTTGTGACCAGGATATATTTCAAAAAATTCAAATTCCGATGTAGTGTGATCTAGTTCTAACTGCAGGTACTTTTTTTTGTGGTGTGGGGGGGTGGAGTGTAATTGAAATGATTAGAAAGAAAAACAAAATACTATATGACAGACTTTATTTCATTAATTCAATTTGGTTAAGCAATATTTCATATATTCTACATAAATTCACATTTCCCTTTGTGATTTAAAATAATTTATTAAAATATTATTATTATTAAAATATTATTATTATTATTATTATTATTATTATTATTATTATTATTATTATTATTATTATTATTATAATTAATTTTTTTTTAATATAGGGTTTGCACTAACATTATTATTATTATTATTATTATTCACTTATTATTATTATTTTAATTTAGATCTATATATTATTATTATTAATTTTTTTTAATATGGGGTGTGGCACTAACCTGGACTTTATTTTGAATTCGGATCTGGACTCGGACTCGGACTCAGGTTCCACCCTAAAAACTGGACTCAGTAGTCAGTACATCACTAGCATGTACAATATGAAAATATTTTATTAAAGACTTTCTTTCTTTTTCTTCTCTCTTCTCTTGCTACGTTCTTAATTATCACATTTGTTTCTTGTCTTCCTTTTTTGCTGATTTTCTTTTCTTGTTGTCCCCGCCTTCAAACAAATAGATAATTCTAAAACATTATTAATGGTTGAAAATATATATATATATATATATATATATATATATATATAACTATAAGTAGTTTATGGTTCATTATATATATATAGTTATAGTTATAGTAAGAATCTAAATATAATATATATTAGAAAGTTGGTAGTTACGTAGTATTCGTCTGTAAGTGCATGTGATATACGTACGCTATATATATATAATATATATTAGTAGATATATAATATATTTATAATATATAATTATATATATAATTCTAAAACATTATTAATGGTTTATATATATATATATATATATTCGGACTCGGTATAGCCTTGAATTGCCAGTATCCAGCACTCGAAAACACTGTGACGGATACCAATACAGATACTTTTTTTTTTTTACTCTAAAACAATGAGCTTCAAAGTGGAAGTGGCATATTTTAAAATGGTGGAGCCGGAGCCGGAGCCTGGAAAACATTTACCGTCTCCGTAGTCCTGGCTGTAAGGGTGGCAGCACATGTATAGTCTGGGTGCTTAGAGAAATGTCATAATAAAGGGAAGAGGAACTACTTCTCATCGTACGATAACTATTCGGAGACTTAAGTTGAATCAATAAAACTCAACCCTTTCTTGAAAATACCCCGAACTCGATCCACTTGATAAGAAAGACTCTTGTACATTTGGAGGTACTTTAAGGCATAAAATTTTCTTGGAGAATCTACAGAATCCTTATTTTTTTTTTTGGAAGTCGTCAGAGAAACGGTCTTGATAGTATAGGTTTCCAAAATAGTTTTTTTTTTTTAAATCAAGAATGCTCATATTATTTAGTTCTTTGTAAACCATTGAAGCATGAAAATAGGAAGTTTATAAAGTGAATTATTAAATTGTTCTTGCATGTCAGTAGGAACAAAATCGTAAAGCTATAGGTGTAAATCAATTTTAGGTGCTAAACGGAGCAAAATTGAAATGAATGGAAGAGTCTAGTAGAGTCGAGTCACCGATATATAAGTGGTTATAGTTCAAATAGCAACTGAGATCATTAAAAAAAGTAGGAATAGAGAGAGTAGAACCTTTCGATGTACTGCTAGTCTACTAGTGACAAGAAGGAAAGGGTTTACAACTTAAAACTATTACTAATATGAACCATTAAGAGAGAAAATGATAGTAGAAAGAAAAGTGCAATGGAAACTCGAAGAAAATGAATTTAAGAGAGTAGCTGCTCGTGACAAATGTTTGGGATATGTCAAACACCACCACAGGTAAGATAGGGAGAAACAGTATCAGTCTGATGATCGGAAGGAGGTTTTAAATTAACGAAAATATGCTAATGAAGGATAATATCATTTTATTTTAATTTTATAGAGGTCATAAGTTGGAGCAGAGCTATAAGACAATAGTTAAACTGAAAGAAAAATAAAGTTATTTATTTTTATTGGCTTGATTTCCAAATAAGATTTACTACTTTAAAGGATCAAAACAGCCATCTGCGTATTTTTACTGGATGAGCATATACACGGTTTCAGCACTGAGAAAATGAAATAGTATTAAGGTACAGAAGAATTGAACTAGGTCCTGCGGAATTTCAAAAGCGAACATCTTAATTTTCAACGGTTATAAATTACATGATATCATGCACAGGATCATACTATTTGATATCTCTAAGGACAAGAAAAAAGTTGGAAAAATATAATTTTCAGAATCAACAATAGTAGGAACAGGTGAAAAAGAAGGATTTTATAATTATAATGTTAAGTCATATATAATCGATAACGCGGAGGAGAGTACTATTAACAGATTTGCAGTTGTTAGAAGTACCTTTTAACTTCAGACTTGGATTTCATCAGGGGAAGAATCAATGAGGTTAGAGCATAATACAGTTTCAATTAACAGGGTGGAAACCCTTCCTGAGAGTGGTAAACGTAAGGTAACCAGTCCCAAAAAACATGATCTTCTAGAGAACTCTAGGAGAATTAGCTTATGCGCATCAAGGAAACAAATGCTAGTCCCACTGGTATGGTATCATAGTTAAATATTTGTAGGAGAAATGCTTTCTCGGAATTGGCACTCGGCGCTTATCTACTTGGAGAGTTTTTAAATTCAGTTCGCCCTACTCATATTGACTGTCTGCAGCATATTTCTGTTAATTATCATACTCTAAACATCTCTTATCATTTATTCGTTTAAAATATTTAGTAATTAGGTTTCGTTTACTTTGATTTACATTCATTCTAAATTAATATTGTTTATTTTTTGTTCTTGAAGTTATGGGTGACCGTTTTTTAATACTTTGTATAAATTTTTACTTAAGAGAATTTTTTTTAATTTCAGCTTCTGAGAAAAAGTATGAGCAATTGCGTCCTGCAACAGAATGGACACCTTATCAGAGCGATCAGCAGCCTTTAAGTCTTAGCAAATCGGATTCTCAAAGAAGGGTAAGTTACAAATATATATTTTCTAATCTGCAAGTTCGTGGTATGACTCTGGGGAAAGGTTTAAGGGCATATATATATAGTATATAATATAATATTATGATATTATATACTATATACTATATATACTATTAGTTAATATATATACAGTATATGACTATATATTAATATGTATATATAGTATATATAGTTTATTATAATACTGTCGAGGAGCGGGCATCGTCGTCAATATAGGTGGTTTTCTCCTTAACATTTCACAGCACACAAATTGATCTACCTACTATATTATAGTATAGGCGGTATATTGGTTATACGGGTACAGTATAGCATGTATTATAGTACTGGCGGGCTGCAGGGTATATCTCGTAGGTACTGCGTATTTCTATATTAGTCATATATAGTATAGTATAGTACTTAAGAGTATATACTAGGTATAATGTGAGATATATAGTACTATATATTAGGCGTATATATTATTGTAGAGAGTATAGGGTACTACGTGAACAGAAGATATTTAAATTGTTTTAATTTTGTTAACTTACCTAGTATACACACGGTGTGTGAAATAATTGAGGATATACGTCATCAACTTTCTGTTATATTAAAGATGAGAAATCGGCTGCGCCGTTAAGTGTCTGGAGAATGGAGCAAAAATTTTTTCCAATAATTTGCGAATTTAATATCACAAATGTTTCAACTTCAGGAGTAAATCCTTTCTATTGAGACAGCTGCATATGCCGAAAAGCCTATCCTGCCCCCATTGGTATTGTCTCACAAAAGCCTTAATGCTTTCTGCTATGGTAGGAAGAACATTGCCGCCGTCGAGCTGATAGTTGTTCATCGAATGGGTTATGAAAGACTGTTTAATGATCTTTTAGCCATCTGTTAGCTGAATGTATCTTCAATTTATTTTCATTATGAAATCAAGGAAAGCTACAACTTCGGACAACATGGAGTTTTGGAGTTAATACATCAAGGACGTTTGGTGGGGATGCTAAATTTTGACACGATGAGCGCTAATTTTGCAAATTGTTTCGTATTTACAAATATAAAGAAAAGCAAGCGGCTGTTCTTCATCTGCAACCACAAGTTGTAGGTATAAAACGTTTACGCAGACATATTTGCACACAC
>JABUQX010049908.1:30000-47521 GCA_015478945.1 Trachelipus rathkii
TATAAATTAATAATATTATATTATATATATATATATATATGTATTATATATATATATATATATTATATATATATATATATAATAGATATATATATATATATAATATTATATATATATATATTATTAATATATATTTAGAGTCCTTGCACATCCCCGTGCACGACAGATAGGGCAGGAGGCCCTGGCACTCCTTTAGAAAGTGTGAGCAACGCTGAAGAGACTTCGAGCAATGGGAATAAAGAAGATGAAGATGATGATAATGAAGAAGACAATGAAGACGAAAAAATCGATGCTCAGTACGATCCAGAAAGGCTCAAAGCTTTTAATGTAAGAACAAAAAATAAATCAATAATTTTCAACTCTAACCAGAATATTAAGATATATAAAAGTCATAATTATTATTATTATTATTATTATTATTATTATTATTATTATTATTATTATTATTTATTATTTATTATTATTATTATTATTATTATTATTATAGTAGTAGTAGTAGTAGTAGTTGTGGTGGTATTATTTATTATTATATGTAGTAGTAGTAGTTGTTGGTTTTGTGGTGATGACACATTGATTTATGTTTATATATATTAAATATATATATGGAATAGCAGGAAAAATGGAATTCATATTGAAGAAGTTGTGATAATTATTATAGAGCTTACATATATTTATAAGATGATATAAGTATAAAATCCATGGCTTTTTGGCTTTTTGACTATGGTTAATTGGCTATTTGACCCTTATATTTTTTCATATAAGGGTCAAATAGCCATTTAACCATAGCCAAAAAGCCTTGCCAACCCTGGTTTCCATTGTATGTTTTCGAAGAAAATGCTACAGTTGTGTGGAAGGTTATAATTTCAAGTGGAAAAACGGATTTCAGAAATTAATTTTGAGGCTCTCAAAATTAATGATGTTTTATTGTATTAAATAAGACGACAAGATAAAAACAATTTGGAAAAGTATATATAGATTAGTAATTCTATGTAATTTGACCTGTGATTCTCAATAATTAGTTTAGTTACTTTGTGTTATTTGTAAAATTTGAGAAAAAAATGGTAAAAGTTCATTGAAGATAAAGTCAAGAGATTGAAATCAAAGTTAGGTTGAATAGGATCACAGTAAATGTAAATATTGGATAAGGTGATGACACGTAAATAAGAACAACGAGTTTGAAGCAGTTATAAAAAAATCTGTATGATCTTTGTTCTCATTGGTAGAAGAGTGCAAATTTATGGTATTAGAGACTCGATAAAGTGGAGGAGAAGATTAAAAATCAACACCAACAAATGTTTGAACCAAGTGTGGACTAGTAATATTATCAGAGGACAATATGGAAAGAGCAAAATCGTTGGAATTTTGACAAAGTGGAGCGTTGAGAGAGAGATACGACAGTAAAACTAAAGCATGTCTCCCACAGATAAACCATGCAGGTGATAAAAGCTAATAAGTCAATGTTTTATATATGTATATTATGTATTGTCGAAAGATCCCCTGATTGTAATGTGACCAAGATTGTTTTTATGTAGTCAGCCAAGATGGTAAACGAGGAAAATGATAAAAAATACGAAATTGTGATAAAAAGCATTACAATGGAGTGAAGTCGTCTGCAGACACACCCTTTCTTATCACATGAATTCTCCAGATTTTTCCCATGGACTATTTTGCTCCATCAGATTGTCTAATAGACAATGTCAAATTTTCTCCATCTTTATTGTTACAACCTCTTGCTCTTCTTCTTTGACCTGATTTGACCTAAAGACTTTCGTAGTTAATCGTATCAAAACTATAATTGCTCTTTCTCCATCTCTTTCAACAACATTTTCCCATTACAACATTTTCCTAATCGTAACATACAGCATATATTTTGATCCCAAATTTCACCACATATATATTGTAACCCATTCATTTCCTAAACTCACACCTTTTTTCAGCTTCGTATCTTAATGTTTCACAACCATAGAGAAATATCATCACAACTGTGCTCTCAAAATTTCTTTCAAATTAACTCTATCCTAGATTTTTCTTGGATTAAGACTATTTAGCACCTCTCGTTCCGCAATCCTATGTTCAGTTTCTTCTACATTCCTCTTGTAGGTCCAGTATTAACTCCGGATACTCGATAACTCCTCAACCTTATTTTCTTTCCAATTTCACCATAATATCTTCGTTTTAGTCTCACTTCCATATATATATATATATATATATATATATATATATATAAGTATTATATATATATATATATATGTATATAGTATTATATGTAGAGTATAGTATATATATAATAAGGTATCTATATAATATATATAAAGTATATTTATACTATCAAGTGTATAGTTAAGTACCATAGTATTATTAGTTTAGTATTAACAATATCTTTATATATTAATACTATATAGTCGCTACAATTGTTAAAATAAAATAATTATATATAATATAGATTATTATATATATAGTATATATCTATATATATACTAGTAGTATATATATATATATATATAATATAATTAATTAGATGTTTGTTCGTTTATTCGTGGATGAAAATCTTGATCGGATCGTGCCAATTAGTAAACAACCTAAAGAAAAAATCCAGGCCATTATCGACGCTTGTGCACGTCAATTTCCAGAATTTGCAGAGCGAACAAGAAAGCGAATAAGAACGTACCTGAAGAGCTGCAGGAGAAATAAAAGAACTAGAGATTCAAATGGTTGGGAGGTTAGTTTTATAGTTAATACAATTATGTAGATTATATATCTTCTTTCAATGTTTATATCAATTATTTGTTAAAAATTTATTTCTTTTTTATTATTGATTAATATGCCGCATATTAATATTTAACTATTCCTTTCTTATTAAATTTAGTTATGATGCGTACGATGGCAACAGTTTCCCTCCTTAAAAAAAATATTTTTCAGAATTCTCGACCAACCCCTCCTCACCTTACAAGTATTCAAGCGGAACAAATTTTAGCAACAGCTTGTGAAAATGAAGCCCAAAATGCAAAACGAATGCGACTAGGTCTTGAGCCCGTCTCTCAACCAAACCCTTTAACTCCACAACCTCTTGTATCACAGTCTCAGGTATATTGATAATTTTTATTAGATTAATAGAAGTTGAATGCTGCAAGGCATTCGAGTTCATACTTATTGTATCATAATCAATTTTACAACTTCGCCATTTTTACTTTATTAACAAATATTTATATGTTGCAATTTTATTTTAACTGAAGATTGTACGAGTACTTAATTATATAGTCGTAAATTATAATTATAATTTTTGAGTTGTACCTCTTCATATTTCCAAAGTTTTACAAACGTATGATGCTAATTAATTTAGGTGAAAAAGGTAATATATTTTTTGATGGATTTAAAATAAGAGTTTTGAATAAATCTTAGCTAGCCATTTCGTATATCTCGGTACAGCTCCTTTTTATATAAAAATGAGATTAAAATTATTAAACGTTATAATGTTATTGATATGATTTCATATAACCGGCGTTTCTCTAATATATAAAGCAGAGTCCAAGTATAGTTGTTAACATTTATTATTGTGACTTTTTAACTCCTAGAGTCATCCTCAGGCCTACAAATTATCTGGAGTTTTAGTTATTATCCTTTTTAAGTTAGCATAGAGAAATGCAAAAGATAATTTAAGAATTTAATCAATAAATAATATTTACGTTAGAGCTAACCTAACTTGGCATACGTAGAACGTAGAGAGATGGAGGCTATATGATTTATTTAAAACAATTGTAGATAGGATGTTAAAACGACAGGAGAGACCTCTCAGAATTAGATGGTTAGCAAATTTTCAGCAAAATAAAGTACGAAGTTCCAAATTGTTATTGAGGTATTTTAAAAAATTATATTGTCTTTATAAATAAATTTTCCATGATGAGTGACTTGAGCTAAGTTGTGGAATACAACATCTTAAACTGTTGAATGGCAAGATTTTGAGTTGAGCTCGATTGGAGATGACAAAAGACGCGTATGTCTCAAGGTGGAACCAATTTATTCCTCAATCACATAAAATACAGGTGTAACAATATTTGATCCCAAATCAGAGCAAGAGAGGGAAGTGATGATGGTTAAATAGAATGAAGTCTATCTTAATGTATGGCAAATAAAGTTTCAAATATCGTCTCAGTTTTCCCTTTCCAATGATAAAGATATTTCTCCAATGCAAAGTTGGGGAGTATAATGCTTTCCTGAGGTTCGTACAATTCGAGCGGAGAGAATTGCGGATGCATCTATGGATCGATTCAGCAGAATAATCATCGTTTTTATTAAAAAGATTTATTAAGAATTCAAATTCTTGACTAAGAGCAGAAAGCCTATTTTGATAGGCCACAGATCTGTGTAACAAAGCTTATGTTCTATGTTAGATTTAGACTGAAGTAATCAAAATCTTTTCCTGACTATTTATGCGAAGATTGTCATAACAAAATGTTATCAGCAATAAACTGGTTGGAAATGCTAGAAGTATGAAATATAAAACCTGAAATTCACCTTGATTAAAAACCTCCATGACCGCCCCCTTCATACCTTTTAGTGAGAACTCGTCGTAGTCAGAATATCCACTCTAGAGCTTCACGGGACCGCGACGGACCCTCACTATGGCATCTCGTCAGTGTGGGGTTCATCTCTTGGCCCAAGTGGGCCACACCTATACCCTCTTACAAAATCCCGCCATTCACTCCTATTATGCACCTTTCTTCTCGCCTCTGCAAAACTCACCTTTCTTCTCATCCAAGGCACTTTTCTTACTGACTCAATCCATTTTTCTTCGGTCTCCCAGCGGGTCGATTTCCTGCACACTCACCTCTATACATTCGCTTAACTAACCAACTATCATCCATCCTTTCCACATATATATTATATAGTATAATATATAATAATATTGATATATATATATAATATAGTTATATATATATATATAAATGTATATATACTATATATTATATATAATATATATATATATATATAATATACGATAGATATATATATATAATAGATATATATAATATATATAGTATATATTATAATATAACTATATATATATATATATATATATATATATAAATATATATGATAATATAATATAATATCCATATATATATACCCGGTATATATATATATATATATATATATATATTAGTAATATAAAAGATAGATATATATATAATATATTAATATAATATATATTATAACATATATATATATACTTACATATAACTATATATATATCCCTAACTACTACCTTTTAAGGTGCTTTTATCCCATATGTAAGGGGGGTACATGGGGTGACCACAGGAAACTGAACTTTAAAGGCCGGCTATCCCAAACCAGCGTGCCACCAAGTGTTCGCAGCGAGTTTTAATTCTTGCCACCCAGGCTGGAAGATAAAACTCCTACTGCTACGCGGGTTTGAACCAGCGTCCTCTCGTATGAAGGCCGGCGACATCAAACTCCCTGCGCAACGAGGCGTTTATATAATATACATAATATTATATAAAGTTATATAATATATATATATATAATCTATCAAGTTATATATTATATTATATAATATATATATATATACTAATATATATATAAATATATATTTATATATATAGGTTAGAGACCTAAATGGTTGGATAGTGTGATCAAAAAAGGGATGGTATAACAGGTAGCTTAGGGGTGACGGGTGAAAATGAGAATGGTAGGAAGGTGATTGATTTCTGTGAGGAGGGAGGTATGTGTGTAAATAATATTTTCTTCAAACACAAGAGTGTTCATAAGTATACCAAGATTTTTAGGGAGAGATGGTATCGAAGTGAAAAGTGTGGTTGATTTTGTGTTGGTGAAGAAAGATATGTTGAAGTATGTGTTGGATGTTAAATCAGTGAAGTGATTAGGGATAGGATTGTCGGATCATTATGTTGTTTTATTTAAGATTAAGTTAGTGGGGGCTTGGATGGAGAGGAAAGTGATAAGGAAGGAAGTGGGAAGAATTAAGAGTGAGAAGTTAAGTGAACAAGGTAATAAGGAAATGTATTTAAGAGCGCTTGCAAATAAATCAGTTGAATGTGAGCAAGATGAACCTGAACACATATGAACGCAAATGAAAAAAACATTTGTTAGTAGTCCAAGAGAAGTATGTGGTTGTGTTAAAGTAGGGCGTAAGAATGTTAACAGTGAGTGGTGGAATGAAGTGGTTTTAAAAGTCTTTTTTTTCGAGTTTAAAGTAAAAAAGAGGCGTGGTTGAATGTAATGAAAGCCAATAATGAGGTTTCAAAAGAAAGGGGTTTGTAATTATAGGAGGATAAAAGGAAGACTGAAATTTGCATACGTAGGAAGAAAAATGAGGTAAATAAACAGTTTTGAAGGAGGATGAATGGGGACTTACAAGGGAAGCACGAAAGGTTTAAAATGAGAATAAATGGGAATCTGCTTAGAATAATGAATAGGGATGGTGCTTTCGTAACTGATGAAATGGATGTGAGGAGAGTGTGGAGGTAAAACTTTCGAAAATTTGCATAATATTGGTAGCAATGAAGAGGTGATAGTGATTGCGCGTGGGTTTGATAGTGCAAGAAGAAATAGGCATTTTGGGGATAAGAAAAGTAAGGAGAAGGTAATGGGTAGAGTGAGAAAGTTGAAGAATGGTAAATCTGCAGGCATATATGGAATTTCTTTTGAAATGATCAAGAATGAAGGCGAGATGGTGATTGAATGGATTTAGAAGTTGTGTTATAAAGCGTTAATGTGGAGTATAGTTCCGAGAGATTGGAGGAGAGCAGTAATAGCACCGTTATATAAGGGTAAGGAAGATAAGAGGAACTATAGGAGAATTAGTTTATTGAGTGTTGTAGGAAGATATATGCTGGTATTTTGGTCGAAAGAGTACGTCGAGTGACTGAAAGACTGATTCGTGAAAAACAAGGTGCATTTAGAAGTGGTAATGGATGTGTGGATCAAATTTTCCACTGAAACAAACTAATTGAGAAAATGATAGAGAAGAAGAATAAATTGTATTTTAGTTTTAATAGAGAAGCTCTGTGGCAAGTGTTGGTTATAAGATTCTGAATGGAATCAAAAGTATGTATGACAATATTGAAGCGTGCGTAAAAATAAATGGGTTGAAAGTGATTGGTTTAATATTAATAGCGGAGTGAGGCAGGGATGTGGTATGCCTCCTTGGTTATTTAATTTGTATATGGGTTATGAAAAAAATTAGAGGTAGGGTGGGGGCAGGGGAAGGTATTAGAATGATGGAGAATGGAAGAGAGTGGAGGTGCTCTGCTTATTGTATGCGAATGATTTGGTTTTGTGTGACGAATCTGAAGAGAGTTTGAGAGGATTGGTAGAGGGGTTTGAAAAGGTGTGTAAAAGGGGGGAGGGTTGAAATAAAGGTAGATCAGAGTAAGGTTATGGAAGTGAATGAGGAGAGTCCGTGGTGTGAAGTCATGTTAGATGGTGAGCAACTGGAACAAGGATCTGGTTAAATATTTATGATATATGTTGGATGAAAAGGGACCGGATGATGCAAAGTGCAGTAGGAAAGTTATGAATCGTTCGAGGTTGCTGGTGTAATTAAATGCTTGGTGGATGTAAAGGGACTAAGTTTTGAGTGCGCTAGGGTTTTTGCATATGGGTATGTTGTTACCTGTGCTAATTAATGTATAGTAGTGAAACTATGGTCTAGAATAAGTGGTATAGATCTAAAGTACAATGTGTTCAGATGAATACATATTACGAGAATAAGAAGAGAAGAAAGGATAAATGAGGAATGAATGCATTAGGGAGTTGTTTGGTGTGAAGAAAGCGTAAATGAAAGAATAAATGAGGGTACTTTGAGATGGTTTGGTCATATGGAAAGGATGGATGATAGTTGGTTGGTTAAGCGGGCGGAAGTATAGTGGTGAGTATGCTGGAAATCGAAAAATTAGATTGAGTCAGTAAAGGAATACCTGAAGGAGAGGAATGTGAGTTTGATAGAAGCGGGAAGAAAGGTGCATTAGCAGAGTAAATGGCGGGGTCTTTTGTGAGGGGAGATATGGTTGTGGCTTTGCCCAGGATGGTAACCACACATGGACGAGATGCCACTAGTGAGACGGTTCGTGGCAGGTTCTAAGGAAGGCCATAGGGTCTGGATTTTTCTGGTACTCGACCGAGTTCTCACTTAGGAGTATAAAGTCAATTAGGAGTCATAAGTCATGGTCTTCTACTTTTCTGTTTCTTGTATATGTGACGCACCTCACCATCAATCTGGGGAAAGGAAGTGGATGATGATACTGATGACCCTAATAGTATTCTTTATATATAAATATAATATATATATAAATATATATATATATATATATATATATATATATTACAATATATATATAATATTATACTATATATATATACTAATCTATAATATATATATCAGAGCTGGAGCGCGCTATAATTTTTTGAGTGCGCCTGCGCCTATGCCGCCGACCTAGTGGACCTAGCGCAGCGCCTAATTTTGTCTCACAATGCGACTTTTCGCCCGGCCGGTGGATGTTCGCAAATTTATTGCAAAGTAATAACTTTAGTGCTGACTAATAAAAGCATACTCTTTTTTTAAGAAGAAAAACCATTTATTTAACTTTATGTAATTAACACCCCGTAAATAATATCCACACTTCCTCTTCCTCCTGCATGTCTTGTTGGTCCCCATGTTTTCCCCCAGGAGGAAAGTTGAAAATTTCATCAGAGCCATAGTTGCCAGTTTATTTGTAGTTAAGAACTACTGAACTAGTTAATATATATATATATATATATATATATATATACTAAATATATAATATTACTATATATATAATATAATATATATATATATATATAAAATATATATAATTTAAGTTTTACATTGTTTAGAATGATACCAAGTTTGCATGCTTCGTAAGTTCGTAACTTTAAGAGGTAAAAAAAAAATTCTCTTTGAATGGAAATAGAACGGCTATAGGCGCAATGAATTGGCTGTGCGCCTTTGCTTAATCCGCCTTTTTTAAAAATATTTGCGCCTATGCGCCTTTGCGCCTACGAATTGACAGTGCGCCATAGGCGCAACTCGATGGTGCAACGCCCAGCTCTGATTATATATATATAATATATATAATATATAATATATTATATATACATACTATATATATATATAAATATATTATATATATATTTATACTATAATATATTATATAATAAATATAAATATATATACAATCTTATATTCGATTTTTCTCATTCAAATTTTATTTGATATTTAAATGTTGAATTTCACGTTCAATTGCGTGAATTCGAGCATATTTTCCTTTGGCAACGTTGTTTAATGAATAATAAAAAAGATTATCTTTTATAAAATATCGATTTCATGGATCCCTTTTTTCCCAACTAATATATATATATATTATATTATATATATCATATATATATATTTATATATATATAATATTATACTCTATATATATATATATTATATATATATATAATATATATATATATATTATGCTCTTTCATTTTTTTTAAATTTTAGTATGAAATTTTTCTAATTAATGTACTAATTTAAGAATGAAGAAAACTTAATAACATTTTTGTCCTTCAGTTAAACACAGATAAAGGTCCAAACGTTGTGGACTCATCCATGAATATGAATCCTTCAAGCAACAATTCGGCTTTGGCAAAGGCCCTTGAAAGGCCCATTGGAGATGCCAAGGGAATCAATGGAGCAAACATCTTCCAAAATTCTTTTCAAAACAGTTATCAGAAGGTATCAGTATATCCAGCACTGGAATACATAACCAGCAAGGTGTTTCTGTTTTACTTCCTTCATCTGTTAGTAATCCATCTTCTAATAATGCATCTCAAGTAGTTGGTTCATCTACGACAGATGTAACAGCAACAAATTCTACTGCCATGCAAATGATTCCTAATGGTTAGTGGTAATACTTTCTTTATTTTTATTAGTTGCAGGGTTTCAACAAGGATAACGTGCATCAGTCGAGTAAAATTAATGTTTAATATATTCCTTTACTAATACACTTAAAATTTTTGCCTTTCTTTGCAAGAAAAAATGTTAGTTTCTTATAATTGCGACAAATAGTGTTGCGGGCTGTTTAGATTCTTCTTTCTTTGTTTTTTATCCTCCCTACAAGCCCCCACAGATGAGGGTAGAGTGCGTAACATACACGAAAACGGAATAGTTAATCAGAAGAGCATGACGTAAGTCGAAAGGAAAGCTCATCACACCTTTAGGTGCGAGCCCGTCGCAGCCAAAAATCTACCCTAGGACTTCACAACACCGCGACGGATCTCCTGTGGTGTCTCGCCAATGTAAAGGTTCATCCCCTTGGCCAGACCCACAACCATACCCCCTCACAAAACCCCACCATTCACTCCTATTATGCACCATTCTTTTATCTTGAACCAAATTCACATTTCTTTTCTTCAGACACTTTTTTACTGACTCAGCCACTTTTTCTTAGGTCTCCCAGTTGGTCGCTTCCCAACCAACTCGCCTCTATAAATCCGCTTAACCAACCGACCATCATCCATCCTTTCCATATGACCAAACCACTTTAAAACACTTATTTATTTTCTCATTCACGCCTTTCTTCACATCACACAACTCCCTTAGATGGACTAACACTATCAAAAATCTTAATAACTCAAGCAGAACCTGTGAACCAAAGCTATCTCAGCCCTAACTCCAATATTTAAAGTAGCATTTCAAACTGACACTATTCCCCCATTCTGGAAACCCGCACACATAATACCCATAAAGGCCATAATAAAACTAAACAAACCGCCTAGCAACCCAGCCTCGTATATACCTATACCATTGCTCTCTACAATATCCAAAGTATGATAAAAATAAATCCTAAATAGAATCTCCACTTTGATCCCCCTATCAGACACACAACGTGGATTTAGACAAAAACACTCTACTAACCGATTTAACAAAATATCCTCACGAGTTTCAACCAAACTCCTCCCCCTTAATATCCTCACGAGTTTCAACCAAACTCCTCCCCCTTCTCTTCTCGCACTTTCCTATTACCAAAGACATCAACAAGGCGTTCGACATTGTCCCACTTCACCTATGAATAGACAACGTATTAAACATAGATATAAGTATCAATGATAAGAAAATAATAGCAAATTTCCTATCCACTCGTGCAGATAGAATCATAGAAGGACGCCATTACGCCATTACGCCATTCCTCCCGTCATACAAATTATATCATGGACTCCCCCCACCCCCCATTACGCCATCCTATCACCAAGACTTTAATATTTTTATGCATGACTTTTGACTTACCACATCTCACATGCCCTTCTATAAAAATCAATAGTTATGCAGACTACCTAACAATCACAACTCAAAATTCCTCTATAATTATAATTAGAGCAAGCAGAGAACTGCAACAATGGCAATAAACCAACTGGAACAATGGCTATCAGCAAACAGAATGACTGCTTCACCTCAAAAATCCTTTATCACATTACAAGCCCATAACAGTTTTCCTATCAAACAATAGACTCCCTCTTAATAAACAATCCATTATCCTAGGCTTGACTTTCGATACACATATGACATTCACTCTCCACATAAACAATATTACCTCTAAAGCAATACATAAATTAAACGCATTGAAAACATTAACTGGAACAAATTTTGTCCAACATAAAGAGACCCTCACAAGAGTATACAGACAATACTTTCGCCTCTTCTTAAATTATGCCTCAACTGCATGGTCACCATCAACATCACAGTCCAATATTCAGAAATTAGAAGCCGTACAAAACAAAGCTCTCAGGATAATATCAGATTGCCTTTCATCCACACCAATCCACCACCTACTAACCGAAACAAAAATTCTTCCTATAAAAGGCTATCATGACATGATAGGCTGTCAATGTTACAGCAAATCACTCAACGGACCACTCAAGACACTAAACATTACAACAACCCCCTGCACCAAGGAGGAAACAATCACACCACCTATATACTATTCTGACATATACAACACGCTTCACCACACCCCTCTCCACTCCCATTATCAAGCACATCCATAATCAGTTAAAACAAAGATGGATCTCCGAATATCCAAATAACACCATACTCCAAGCCTGTCCACTCCAAATATCTCGCACAGAACAAACATTGGATCGTCAAACTAGAGTGATGCTGCCCCGTTCCCTCTCTGGGCATCATCTCTCCCATGAGGAATATAAATTTAGATTTCACAATGCATCCTCCCCTACTGTCAAAGATAGCCTCTCTCACAAATTACCACACAATACACCTCTTACTAAACTGCTCGAATCTAATGGACATCAGACATAACTCGATACACCGGTTCTGATGGATATATGGGCTCAGCCTGCTGGTGGCAATATCTCGGGATCGCCATCTTCTCGTAGGAGGGAAGCGATGGAATGCAAAGTATTAGTATATATGTTATAATATATAATATATATATATATATATATATATATATATATATATATATATTATTATATATTATTATTACATATAATATAGATATTTATATAATATATTATAGTATAATAATATATATATAATTTGTTGTGGTGATAGAGAATTTTTACGACGTACCTTGTCCGTGCGAAAAAAGAAACTAACACAAGAGACAGTGGTAGCGGTGGGGTTTGGTACCACTTATTGTAATGCCTTAAGAATGCTTTATTTCCTTCCGCTGATTTCTTGTGCATGTTTGCGGCACCCCACCCTATTCTGGAACAATGGGTACTGATTTATATACTATATATACTATAGTATATATATAGTATCATATATCATATATATTATATATATATATATTATATTATAATATATATATATTATTAATATATATAATAATATAAGTATATTATTTAGTGAAAGTAGTAAGTGAGTTGACTTGAGCAACCACCTTCAAATAGAGGCATCTTGATGTTACGTTGTTGAAGCGGTTGTCACAATAAATTGGCGTTTCGTCCCGGGGGGGCTGCTTTGGATTCATCAGTGGTGGTCGCACCCTCACAGACGCCACAGAATATATATATTATATAATATTATATATATATATATATATATATATTTATATATAAATATATATATATATTTATGATATATATATATATAATATTATATATATATATATATAGTTATATTATATCATATTATCGCCCCTCATATTCCTCATATGCAAGTTTAATACTAATATCCACCTAGAGCTTCACGGATCGCGACGGACCCTTCACGTATGGCATATCGTCGTGTATGGTTCATCCCTTGGCCAGTGGGCCACAACCATTACCCCCCAAAACCCGCCATTCATCTATTATGCACCTTTCTTCTCGCCTCTGTCAAACTCCAATTTCTCTCCTCCAACATCTTTACCTTACTCAATCCACTTTCTTCCGTCTCCCATCGGTTGATCCCAACACACTCACCACGTTACAGCCGCTTAACCAACCGAACTATCAATTCATCCTTTCACATGACCAAAGCCATCTCAACTACTTTCATTTATTCTCTCTTTACCACTTTCTTCACACACACACAAACTCTCAATACGTTCATTCCTCATTTTATCATCCTCATTACACCTAACACGACACTAAGATTGTCCATTTGAACACAATGAACTTTAAACCTCTTATTACCTCTTATTCCAGACCATAGTGCTCACTACTATACCTTAACACAAGTAGCACCATTACCCTCATGTAAGCCATAGCCGCACTCAAGACTTAGATCGCTTTTACAATCACTCAACGATTTAATTGCACCACCACCTTCTGCCATTCACAACTTTTTATTACACTCTGATCATCCGTTCCTTTCATCCAAAATATATCACTAAATATTTTAACTCAGACACTTGTTCCAGCTGTCACCATCTAGAACATAACTTCACACTTAAGAACTCATCCTCACTCACAACCATAACCTTACTCTTATCTAACGTTTACTTTCAAACTTCCTTTTTTACGCCAAATTCTCCTTACCAATCCTCTAAAAACTCTCTTCAGATTCACCACACAAAAACTAAATCATTCTAATATAATGAGTAGGCACCTCCACTACACCTCCCATTCTTCCATCTTCTAACCCATTTCCTGCCACCCCCAGCCTCTAATTCTTTCATATAACCCCATCCAAATACACAATTGAATAACCAAGGAGGCTTAACACACAGCCCTGTCTCACTCGGCTATTAATTCTAAAACCAATCACTTTTGCACCATTTATTCTTTCACACGCCTCAACTATCGTCAACATACTTTTGATTCCATTGGAAAGCCTACAACCAGCACCATATACACTACACACCATGCATTAGACTTTCCTATTAATCCGATCATACGCCTGTTCAAATCCCATAAAAACACTAAATACAATTTATTATTTACTCCTAATTTCGTCATCACTTAGTTTCGACATGTAAAGTATTTGCATCCAACACATCCTCTACCACTAATCAAAACGCAACTTGTTCTTCACCATCATCCTCATCACTAGAACAAAAATGAATAATAAATAATTACCAGCATATATCTTTCCCCTACAACACTCAATAACTAATTCCCCTATTATTTCCTACAGTTCCCCTTATCTCCCTTACCACTATAATAGGGTACTATTACTGCTCTCCTCCAATTCTTGAACTATGCCCTCCTTAAACGCTTTTATTACACAACCTCCAAATCCAATCAATCGCCATGTCGCCTCCGTTCCTTGTTCATTTCACCAGTAATTTCATCCTCTACCTCAGATTTATCATTCTTCAACTTCTCACTCTTTCCTCTTCAACCTCCTCTTTGCTAATGACTTATCCCCAAAATACCTATTCTTGCACCATCAAGCCCACACACTTCCACTATCACCTTTTAAAACTTACCAATATTATACAGATTTTCTAATGTTCTTTTCTACACTCCCCTAATACTATTTATTCAGTTACAAAATATTTAATATTATCTAAACAGGTTCTTATTCTCATTCTTATCCTTTCGCCCTTTTCAGAAAGCTTCCTATTCCCTTGTAAGTCCCTTCATCTCCTTCCAAACTGGTTCATTTATCATCTTTTCTCCCAAGTATGCACCTTTTAGTATTTCTTCTTCCCTCCTTATATAATTCCAACAGTCTTTCTTTTAAACTTCATCGTTGGCTTTTAGTTACATTCAACCACACATTACTTTTTTACTTTTAACGTTTGCATCACCTCTTTCATTCACACTCATGTTAAACATTCTTCACCTACTTAGCACATCCACATACTATCTTTGCACTACTAACAATTGCTTCCTTCATTTGCTCCAGATTTGTTCGTTTCCACTTATTCACATTCAACTGATTACTTGGCGAGGACTCTTAGATACTTATCCTTATTACTTAGTTCACTTAACTTCTCACTTAATTTACACTCCTTCCGTATCCACCTTCCTCTTCATCAAGCCACCAACTAAACTTATTTTGCATTAGAACAACATAGAGATCCGATAATCCCATTTCTTAATCCCCTCAGTGATTAACATCCAACACATACTTCAACACTCCTTCTTCACCAACTCAAAATCATTACTTATTCACTCGATACCATCCTCTACCTACACCAACATATATATATATACTATATATATATATATATATATTAATATATTATATACTATTTATATATATATATATATATATATACTTTATATATATATGATATATTATATATTATATATATACAATTATATATATATAGATATTAATTAATATATATACTCTATATTATAATAATATCATATATATATATATATATATTATATATTTTATATATATTATATAATATATATTATATTATTTATATATATATAATATATATATTATTTTTATTTTTATTTTTTTCAGGGCCTACAGATCTTAGTTTAAAAGGAACTGCTTCAAAATCTAATAATTTGCGACCTAGTTTGAATGCGGTGGAGGTTGCGCAGTTCGTCAACTTATCACGGGTTACAGGGAGTCTGCGGCATTTTTACTTCGGTCGGCGGACGAATTGGAAAATTTATTAGTTCATCAGCAGAATCCCTAAGAATTTATTATTTTATGTTTTTAGTCATTATTTTTTTTACATTGTAAAAAGATGTACATTAAAAAAAAAAGAAAAAAAAGAGTTGTTGGGCTTTCAATGTACTAAAATGAACGTTAGAAATTATTGAAAATGTTAATTGTTAAGAAATGCTTGTTAGAAGGATAATTATTATTGTTCGAGCCCCTCTTTGAGGCTTTATTGCGACTGCGGTGTAAGTTATCTGTGTTTAAATAAAGAGTCTCTAGTCGTGTTAGAAATAGTTAATTATTTTACTAATAAATTTTAAGTGCCTCAGAATGGAATTACTTTTATTACTTCTATTTATTTTTTTCTTTATTTATTTACTTATTTATATATATAAATAATGGAAGATGTTATGGTAGCTTGAGTACAATCAATATACCGTTTAATGTAATTTACTTTGGATTAAGTTCTTTTTTTTAGGAGAACCTTTAAAAATGAATCAGATTTTGGACTGGGTATGAAATCGAAGTTTTAATCACACGAGTCATTTTGTAAGTAGTGTAAATAAATATATATGAATGTATAACTTAAATGTATTTATGTAAAATATCAACAGATATTTCAATTATTATTACCATTATTTATTATTAAATAATGCTTTTGTTATATTATAATAAAAACTCTTTATTACCTCTGCAAGAAGGTAAGCAGTCAATGTTTGACCATTTCATTGGCAACTCGCAACATTTTTTTAAGTAGAAACAAACCATAATAGTAGCGAAAAAAATTTCTTCTTGGTACTTCAAACAAAATTTTTTGAACCGGTATAACTTTCATATTATTATTATTATTATTATTATTATTATTATTATTATTATTATTATTATTATTATTATTATTATTATTAATTATTATTATTTTTATTATTTTAATATTTGAGTAATTAATATTTTCATTTGTATAAACGCGAGAGAGAGAGAGGGAGAGTGTTCTCTTAATGTTCGGCAAAAACTGACCTTCACTTAACCCCACAAAGGATTATGTGAAAGAAAGACTCTTCCTACGAAAGGGTCAAAAGAGTTTTGTTCGTTTGTTAATCAGGGTAGTATTATTTCGAGCAATTTTAGTGTTTTGTGGAGTACTGCCTCGGAGCACATCTGCCTCTTCCTTCATTTTGCTCTCTTAATCGATGCTCCTCGGAACATATCTGCCTCTTCCTTCATCTTGCTCTCTTAATTGGTGCTCCTCGGAGCACATCTGCCTCTTCCTTCATTTTGGTCTCTTAATCGATGCTCCTCGGAACATATCTGACTCTTCCTTCATCTTGCTCTCTTAATTGGTGCTTCTCGGAGCACATCTGCCTCTTCTGCCTCTTTCATCTTGCTTTCTTGGTGCCTCTCTCGGAGATCTCATATATATTTTATAATCTATTTAGATTTATTTTTAAAATTATT
>JABUQX010049909.1:0-17500 GCA_015478945.1 Trachelipus rathkii
GTTGGGTGGTGTTTAAAAAAAACTAAAGAATACCCAATGGGTTGACCGCAAGAGATGGGAGGAATCGGGGTCTCTCGTGCTTCCGGGAAACGACGGGGGTAGGCAACTATTTCCCTCCCTCCGGGGAGGACCGGAAACCGCCCGCTCCTTTGGTATTGGGTGTCGCCTGGGGTTCTGATCGCCCTCCGCTACGGGGTATGGAAACGTCCCCCTATGTTCCCCGTCGGCTTGAGCCCCGCTATTAGTTGCCGTATATATATATATATACTTATATATAGTACTAGATGAGTATATATATAATATATAAATATTATGATATATGATAATGTAACTTATGAATACAATTTAACGTATGATAGATGATACCTCAGTATATTTATATATATTATATAAGCCTAGACTTTTAAATTTTTTGTGCATGTGATGGAGATGATTTACGCAATTTCAGACCCGTTACCTTATGAATGTTTTTCGAGATGCGCAGATATTTGATAGAAATTTTTTTTCCTGTTACAACAAACATATTAATTGTTATTTAATTACTCATTATTTCATTAATTATACTGTATTTAATAATTTTTCATAGCCTAATAATTTTACGCTGATACTCCAAAAATGTATTCCTTGTTTTACTGTAGCATTAATGAGTTTTTAAGATACCTATGATGGCTAATCGAAC
Organism: Trachelipus rathkii; assembly: GCA_015478945.1. Taxonomy (NCBI): domain Eukaryota; kingdom Metazoa; phylum Arthropoda; class Malacostraca; order Isopoda; family Trachelipodidae; genus Trachelipus; species Trachelipus rathkii. The sequence continues at coordinate 680 of JABUQX010049909.1, forward strand.
GCTGGCCATAAATATTGATATATAATATATAATATATATATATATATTTATATATAATATATATATAATATATAGTATATATCTATATATACATAGTATATTATATATATTATTTTATATATATACTATATAATATATTTTTATATATATATACAGTCAGGTGGCGACTCTAGTAACTTATTTGCTACTCGTCGCTCTCTCTTATCTCGTCCTCTTCGTCTCTACCTCTCCTCATCATATATAGTATAATTATTATATAATTATATAATATTATATATATACTATTACTATATAATATATATATATAATCTATATATATATATTACTATAAGATATATATATAAATACTATAAATCTATATAAATAGTATATCTATATAAATACTATAGCTATATAATAGTATATATATATAATATGTATATGATATATATTATCATATATATTATATATATTATCTATATACTTTATATACGTATATATATATATATATATATATATATATATATATATATATATATAGATGATATATTAATATATATATATACTATACTAATATGAGTATATATATATATATAATATATATATATATATATATATATATACTAGTATATTATATATATTATATATATATATATTATATATATAATATATATATATACTATTGAGAGGGTCTCTTTATTTTGGCCTATGTAAATGTTTTCTATTATAGACTTCACGTTAACTTTTATATTATATTTTCAAATATTTATCATTTATTTTCCTATTGTTTTAACTTATTTTAGGTAAAATTTGTTAAATATTTTATGTGTTTGTAAATAAATTTTTGTTATAAATTATTATTTATTATGTATAGTAATTTAAACAAATCATTTATAACAGTATTTAATAAAAAAAAATCATTTTCCAAAAATTCACAGATACCATATCCGCCTTTTTCTTTGGGCACGGGATTAGTCATATTTTAATCTTATATATTTATTTATGTAATAATTTCATTTTTTATTTGAACCAACTTTACACGCAAAAAAAAATGAAAATTATTATTGACATGTGAAATATGCAAAATTAGATCGTTTCTATAATGTCCACTCGTGCCTGAGCACGAGTAGCTACGAGTGACGGAGTCCCGCCTCTTAATTATATATATAGTATTATATATATATAATATGATATATTAATATATTATATAATATTATATATATATAATATATATATATATATATATATATAGTATATATATATATATCTATATATATATTATATATATATATATATAATATATATATATATTTATATGTAGTATATATATATATATAATATATATATATATTATATATATATATATATTTATTGAGCTAAACGGGTTTGTTTCCAGGAAAGCCTTATTTTAATGAATGAATTGGCCACAGCAGTCTATAAAACAATACCTTTTTCAGGACGTTCTTCGATATTCACGAGGATTCTATCTTACAGTTAAAAAGGAAATAAATCAAATTATATATTACAAAAATATAGAATAAAACTTCCCCATTAATGAGCGAACGACCCAATTAGTTTAAAAATAATTAAAACGCACTAATTCTATGAGGCCATCTTAATGCCAGAACAAACTAAAAGGAAATATTATATATATGATAATACTATATATATATATAGGTATATATATATAATATATATTATATATATATATATATATATATATATATATATATATATATTTATATATATATTATGCTATATATTGATATATATCCAATTTAAATACATGAAAACCATTTGAATTAATATAAAATAGAGTGAAAAATTAAATAATAATAAACTATATATCATAATATTAGTATTATATTCTTATATGATTTTATTATTATTATTATATTATTGATTTATTATTATTATTATTATTATATTATTATTATTATTATTATTATTGTAAATAATTATAATTAATTATAATATAATTATAATAATTTATAATAAATTCACTAATAATAATGATTATTAGAAGCTTATATATATAAGTGTATTACAAATAATATTAATTATAATTATTATTTATATATTATTATTATTAATTGATAATTATTTTCCCTAATAATTGATATCATTGTCTTTATATAATTGATATTAGTATTATTGTTATATTATCATAATTATATTATATTAACTATTATTATCTATTATTATTATTATTATTATTATTCTCAAACATTATAAATTATAATTATAATTATTATTATCATTTTTTATTATTAATTATTAATTGATTTTTATTATTTTAGTAATGTTAATTAGAATTAATACAAATTATCAATATATTGGTAAATAATACATTATAATTCATAAGTTGTAGTTATATTTAATTATAATTATTATTATTAGTATTATTATTATTATTATTATTATAATTTATTATTATAATTATTATTAATTTTATTAGTTTTTATTAATATTATTATTATTATTAGTAGATTATTGTTTACTGGGGATGATAAGTATTCATAATGATAATCGTACTTATTATTATTATTATTATTATTATTAATATTATTAGTCATGTATTAGTACAGTTACTTAAAACTATTATTATTTATTATTAATTATTATATTATTATTAATTGGTATTGATTATTATTACGCTATTCAAGTATCTATGTCATTATATAGTATTATTATTTTATTATTATTATTATTATTATTATTATTTATTATTATTATTATTATTATTTTATTATTATTTATTATTATTATTATTATTATTTATTTATTATGTTTGATTTTTATTTTTCCTTATTTTTAATTATATATTATAATTATAATTATTATTATAATTATAGATATTATTATCTATTATTATATTTTGCATTATTATTATTTATTATTATTATTATTATTATTATTATTATTAATTATTATTATTATTATTATTATTATTATTATTATTATTATTATTATTATTATTATTATTATTATTATTATTATTATTATTATTATTATTATTATGTGAAAATAGGTGAAACATGCTCTGAACCACTACAAACAACTTGCGGTGTTCCACAAGGATCTATTCTTGGCCCATTATTATTTACATTGTATACAAATGATGTATTTAATTCATACGAATCTTTCATGGTCTCATTTGCTGATGATAGTTCAATATTAATAAAGGATAAAATCCGGCTACACTATCACTAAAAGCAGCAGACGTCTTAAATAAGATCACAACATGGATAGATTCTAATAAACTTTCACTAAACTTGCAAAAAACGTCATACATCATAATAAGCAACAAAACTATAGCTGATAATTTCAACATAAAAATTAAAGGAGTTGACTTGAAAAGAGTCACAAATGCTAAAATACTTTGGGGAACGTTAAATGAAAAAATGACATTCAAAGAACATATCAACCAGCTAGTGAGTAAACTAGCGAAATATATGTATATACTAGTCAAATTGAAAAAATTCATTCCTTTATATATATATATATATATATACTATGCACATAATACACCCACATCGTAATCTATTATTTGTCTTTCCAGTCTATGGCTAGCTAGCAAATCAGTGCTATTATTCAGTTATTGTTGATGCAAAAAAGCTTTCATGCCGACTAGTTAAGCACAACTAAAACCTTCTAATGAGCATACACGCACCTTTATTAAAAAACTTTAAAATGTACAATTTTGAAGACCTATTGAAGTTATCTCTATTAAAAGAACAGCACAAGATATACTACAAATAAAGGCATTGTAACTTCCTAATATCTACTTTCATAAATAACCAAATCATAAGAGATATAAATCTAAGGAATAGTGCTCACGTAAATCCTCTTTCTATAGGTAAGAAAAAAATGCTAGACAAGCAGTTTAAGGTCTATAAAAAGTTGCTAAAATGCTATAAGACGATTTTACCCATATACGAGAATTAAAAAATTAAATTTCCTTTTATCCATTTACAAGTAAACTCAAAAAAAAGCTATATAAATAAGTACTATTATAATTACTATATTGCCAATTTTACAAGTAAATTCAAAACAGCTGCATAAATAAGTATTAATAATATTACTATTTTATTATTATTATTATGTATTATTATTATTTTGATTATTATTATTATTATTAATCTATTATTATTATTATTATTTTTATTATTAATATTATTTTATGTTTATTATTATTATTTTATTATATTATTATTATTATTATTTTTTTATTATTATTATTATTGTTATTGTTATTATTATTATTATTATTCTTATTATTATTATTATTATTATTATTATTATTATTATTAATTATTATTAATATATTATTATTTATTATTATTATTATTATTATCTATTATCATTATTATTTATTTCTTATTAGTTATTATTATTTCTATATTTAATATTTTTTCTTGTTGTAATTGTTTATCATTATTAATTTTTATTAATTATTATTAATATTTCTATTGTTATTATTTTATTCTGGATGGACCTGCATAAAAAGATATGTCGGCTTTCTCAAATCTTGTTATGTTATTATTCATCATTTGGATTATTTAATCATTATATTATATTATTATTATCTTTGATTATATTATTAGCTCATCTCTATTATTATATTATTGAGTTTTCTTGCTTCTGTTATTACTATTAATAATTAAATAATTTATTATTATAATTATTATTATTATTATTATCTATTATTATTATATATTATTATTATTATTATTATTATTATTATATTATTATTATTGTTATTATTAATTATTATTATTATTATTATTATTATTATTATTATTATTATTATTATTATTATTATTATTATTATTATTATTATTATTATTATTATTATTATTATTATTATTATTATTGTAAATTTAGTATTCGTGAAATATTACTATTTTATTCTGTTTTTATAATAATCTATCAACTGTTATTATTCCAATCTTATTGTTATTGGCTGTTCTTTATTATTATTATTATCTATTATTCTTTATTCTTATATTCTTATTATTATTTTTGATTATTATTGATGTTCATAATATTATTATTATTATTACATTATTATTATTATTATTATTATTATTATTATTATTATTATTATTATTATTATTATTATTATTATTATTATTATTATTATTATTATTATTATTATAGTTATAATTGTGGTTATAATTGTAATTATAATTATAATTATAATTATTATTATTATTATTATGTATATATTATTATTATTATTATTATTATTCATTATTATTATTAATTATTATTAATTATTATTCATTATTATTGTTTTTATTATCATTTTTTATACTTATTGTTATTAATTATATTTCGGGTCTCAAAAGGACAACCGACACTGTGTTGACAATTAGTAGACCCTTTTAGTACTAGGGGAAAAATTATTTTGTTACTATAATTAATTGCTATAATGTAGTTGTAAAATATTGTACAATGGAAACAATGTAAATTTTCTTACTCTGCAATAAACGTTTTAAAATTGGAAAATTGAAATTATTATTTTTAATTATTTTATTATTATTTTATTATTATTTATTATTATTATTATTATTATTATCTATTATTATTATTATTATTATTATATTTTTATTTTTATTTTTAATTTTTATTTTTATTTTTTTATTATTATTTATTTTATTATTAATTATTTTATTATTAATTATTATTATTATTATTATTAATTATTATTATTATTATTATTATTATTATTATTATTATTATTAAAGTATTATTGAATGTTATTATTATAGTAAATTTATTATTATAATACATGTATTAATTAGTATCAATAATCATTATCATATAGATGATCACAAAATTTCAAATAAATATATTATTAATAATATATATTTAATTTGTTAAATATTACTTATATAATTATTATTATATAATAAAATATAATAATTAATTATAAATATATTATTATTATTATAATAATTATAGTTTCGTATATAATGTATAATAATGTAATAATATAATAATAATAAATAAATAAATAATAATGCATTAAATAATAATAATAATAATTAATAATAATAATAATAATATATAATAATAATAACAATAATATAATCAATAATAAATAATAATAAATAATATAATAATAAATAATAATAATTAATAATAATAATAATAATTGTTACGAAATAAGGAAAATATAAAGTTGGAAATTTAATAAACAGGTAAAAATAAATAAAAATAATAATACCAATAATAATAATAATAATAAATAATAATCAAGTAATAAAATAATAATAATAATAATAATAATAATAATAATAATAATAATAAGTAATAAATAATAAATAAGTAATAAATAATAATAGATAAATAATAATAATATAGATATGATAATAATAATAATAAATAATAATAATAATAAATATATAATAATAATATTAATAATAATAAATGACTAATAATAATAATGATAATAATTATTAATAATAATGAATAATAATAAAATAATAAAATGTTAATGAATAATAATATAATAATAATAATAATAATAATAATAATGAATAATAATGAATATAATAATGAATAAATAATAATAATAATAATGTAATAATAATAATGAATAATAATAATAATATATTAGGATAATAATGAATAAACAATAATAATAATAATAATAATAAATATATAATAATAATAATAATAATAAAAATAATAATAAATAAATAATAATATAATAATAAAATAATAATAATAATAATAATAATAATAATAATAATGATAATAATAATAATAATAATAATAATAATAATAATAATAATTTAAAGAACTAGCATAAAGTTCAACTCTAAGGGAATGGCCATGTCAAATAAAAATTACTTTAAATTGAAAGCTAACAGGACGATACAACAAAACACTTGCCTGAACATTGACGAATAAAGTGAAAGGAAACATATAAGTAAGCAAAATTTGGCAAGAACATTATGGCAAAATATAGTAATTGCACACTGAGGGTAGGAAACAAATTCTTCACGTAAAAATTCAAGTGTCTTTCGTCTCAAGTTCTGATGGAGCAGAACATAGCACCCAAAACCGTGAACAACGACAGGATGACTCTTGCACCTGAAGTATGCCTTATATTCGAATGTAATGGCCTCGTCAGAGATTAGCTGTTTCTACGCAACGCTCCCACATGTTTGCTAGCCATGACGAAGAGTTGTAATCTAGCATCCTTTATATATATATATTATATTATATATATATAATATATATTAATATTAATATATATATATATATATATGATTATAATATATATAGGTATATATATATATATATATATATATATATATTATATATATTATATATATTATACGTATTATATATTATATACATCTTTATATATATATATAGTATTATATATATTATATATATATAACAGAGGAACTATGCAGTAAAGGGAGTGAATTCTTGAAGTAAAAGTCTACAATAGAGGAATTAACAGGCATTAAATGGACACCAAACTGGGGGAAATAACGAACAAGGGTCTTACGAAGCTCGCCATTAAGGGAGGACAATAAGGCGTCCAATTTAGGCATTCTAAAATAGAACTTCATTTTAGAAGCCATTTGAAACATGAATTTGGGTCTAAAAAGATTAATATGAAAAGGATATAAGTTGAACGAAAAAAAAAAAAACTCTTTAGAAATTGCGTTTCTGCATGAAGAGTGGGCCAGTCGGAGCAAATCTTATATGCTCTATGAACTCGTAGATGTAATGGCGGAAAGCTTATAACTTTTGAAAGAAAAACTAAAAAAAATATAATTTCTAAAAGTGTAGTAAAGGGATTTCTATAAATCAAGGTAGAAGAAACCTCAGCAAAACGAGTGACCATGGCATCCAAAACCGGCAAGGTTCAATCTACATTGACCTCCATGCTAAATAGATTTTAGGGTGTTTGAAATTGAGATAGCTCGAAAAAGAGGAGCGCTTAATCTTTACTGTTAAACAGTAGAAAACAATAATAGCTTTATAAAAAAGGTTTGAAAGGGGGGAGGGGGGGGGGGGGAGGGGCATCATTAAGCCACTTGGTTTCATGCTCATATAAATAAAAAGGCACCCAACCTCTTAAAAGCTTCTTTAGAAAGAGAAATAATGTGATACTTCCAAAAAAGATCACGAGAAAAGAAAAGAGAGAGAGAGAAGAGAGAGAGAGAGAGAGAGAGAGAGAGAGAGGGAACAGATTGATGAGAGAGAGGGGAACAAGTATTGTGAGAGAGAGTGGGACACATATGTTAGAGCGGACAAGTTTGTAGTCATACGATTGGTGAGAGAAGACGGGAGACTTACGATTGATGATAGGAGATAGAGATGGGAGGAGACGAGAGAGAGAGGAGAGAGAGGAGAGAGGAGATGAGAGGAGAGTGGAGAGAGAGGGAGAGAGAGAGAGAGAGAGAGAGATGAGAGAGAGAGAAGAGAGAGGAGAGAAGAGAGAGGTTGAGAGAGAGAATGTATGAATCGTCCTTCTAAACGGAACACGAGTCGCAGAGTTAGAGTAATGAGAAACCCAAGAATATTAAGAACGAGCGAAGGGATATGAGTTATGTCGTTTTAGGGAGGAAGAAGTTATAGTGTTGTGGGTCGAAGATTAGTGTGAAGTAGAAAATATATATCATATATATATATATATATATATTTATACTATTAGTATATATATTATATATACTATATATTATATATTTACATATAGGTTATATATATATATATAATATATAGTATATACTGTTATAATATGAGTTTGTATTACTGTATAGCTATATTACTATAGTATGTAGTACGATATATATAGTTATATATATATATTGTATATAACTTAAACTATATATATATATAATTATAGTATTATTTATATATTTATATATATATATATATACGGTTATATATATATATATATATATATTATATATATATATATATTAATATATATATATATATAAGTATTATATATAGTATATATATATATATATATCAGTTATATAATATATATATATAGTATTATTGATATATATATATATAATATATATAATATATTAATATTTATATTTATTTTATTTATATTTTAAATTATATTTAGGTATTATGGATTTACACAGGCGTATGATAGAGTTAGATAGGGAAGCTTTATGGCAAGTTTTAGTCTGTGGCAGGTGTGTTGGTGGTAGGCTTCTGATGGAATCAAAAGTTATGTATGACGATAGTTGAAGCGTGTTGTCACGAACGATAATGGTGTCAATGGTGGACTTGGTTCATTGGATTAATAGTGGAGTAAGACAGGGTTGTGTTATGTCTCCTGGTTATTCAATTTGTAGTTCATCTGAGACGGTGGGTTTATGAAAAGAATTCGGATAAGGTGGGGATGGCAGGAAATGGTGTTAGATAATGATTACGAAGAATGCGTGAGATGGAGTGGAGGGTTGCCCCTATTACCTATCTTCATATTGCGGATGTGATTTGTGTTCTGTGTTGGGCGAATCTGAAGAGAGTTTGAGAGGAATTGTAGGGGCTAGAGGGAGATTTGGCAGGGTGTGTAAAAAGGAGGGGTTTGAAAGTTAAGACGTAGATAAGAGTAAGGTTTATGGTTGTGAGTGAGGACAGTCCTCAGTGTGCAGTTATGTTAGATGGTGAGCAGTTGGAGCAAGTGTCTGAGTTTAAATATTTAGGGTATGTGTTTGGATGAGAAGGGAACGGATGATGACAAGAGTGTAGTAAGGAAAGTTGTGAACTGGCATGGAATGTTTTGCTGGTGGCATTAAATCGTTTGTGAATGTAAAGGGACTAAGGTCTTGCAGTGCGCTCCGAGTCTTACGATGAGGTATGTTGTTACCCCCTGTGTTATTGTATGGTTAGTGAGACTATGGGTCTGTGAATAAGAAGTATACGATCTAAAAGTTGCAATGTGTTCAGATGGACAATCTTAGGGGCATGCCTAGGTGTGAAAGAATTAATAAATGAGGATGAACTTATTAGAGAGGTTGTTGTGGTGTGAAGAAAGGGGTAAATGAGAGACTATAAAATGAAAGTATGTTGAGATGGTTTGGTCATGTGGAAAGGATGAATGATAGTCGGTTGGTGTTAAGCGGAATGTAAGTGGAGAGTGTGTTGGGAACCGACAGGCTGGGAGGCCGAAGAAAAAGTGGATTGAGTCGGTGATCGAATGTCTGAAGGAGAGAATGTGAGTTTGGCAGAGGCGAGAATAAAGGGTGCATAATAGGAGAGAATGGCGGTTTTTTGTATGGGGGCATGGTGTGGCCTACGACCTGGGCCACAGGGAATGACCTAGACTATTGACATGATTTATCCATAGTGAGGGTCCGTCGCGGTTCCCATGAAGCTCTAGGGTGGATTTTTCTGTCTGTGACGAGTTTTCACTAATTAATGGTATCAGAGGGGGGGGGTAAGGCTGGGCTTTCTTTTCGACATTTGTCATAACTTCCTACTGCTTTTCTTTTCCGATGCTTGTACGCACCTTACTCCAATCTTGGGAAAAAAAGGTAGGTGAAGAAGAAGAAGAAGAATATATATATATATATTATATTTATTATATATATATATATATATATATATATGTATAATAATATATATAGTACTTAGGAGTACGATAGAGTTTTTTTTTATAATGTATATATATTATATATATTATATATAGTTAATATATATATATATATATAATTATATATATATATATATATTTATTATATATATATATTATATATATATATAGTATATATATATATATATTATATATATATATATATAATATATATATATATATATATATATATATATATATACTTATTATATATATATATATGTGTGTGTGTGTGTGTGTGTGTGTGCGTGTCGGTGAACCTTTTGCTGTTGCACTAGACGTATCGAAAGCTTTTCGCAAGAGTCTGGCGCAGCAAAGCTTCGATATCTAACTTCTCTCTTTTGGTAGCTATCCTATCTGTAACCTTCTCTCGAATTACCATTCCGGTTGTTCCATTGCAGCTGTTGGAGACGACGAACATAAGTCTATTAAATCTATTTATAGTAGTGTTCCTTAGAGTTCTTCCCTATCTCCAAGTTTTTTTTTTTTAACCTTTCATTAAAGATTTCTATCTGTTGGCTCCTTATATATTCATTCTAATACTGAAGATTCTGCCCTTCATAATTCGTTTCAATTTAGACACGTCCCACCAAACGGCAAATAACAAATGTTAGGAGAGAGGTTTTGAAGTAATTAATCTCTGATATGTTTCATTTTTCTAACTGGGATAGAGAAGTATTATTATTTTTAATGCCACAAAAATTTAGTTCCTTCAACTTTCAATACGACATAATTTCCACACAACCATAGTGTATCTTTTAACTATAAGCACTCTCAACTCTGACCTTACTCTCTACTTATTCTTGATATCACTTTTTCGCATGATCTTGGAGGAATCGTATTGTTTCTCTCAAAATAAATATCAAAGGAGTTAGAGGTTATGCGTTCTCCCCGTTTTAAATCCTGCGAGCTCACGAACCTGTATGTCAAAGGACCTTCATATTTATATAGGTCAATATAATCAAAAAACCTTAAAATTTTAAAATGTCAATTTGAAAGAATACAAAGTAATCTAAAATCTGTTGTTCACTTTATCCATTCAAACTGTGAATTATTTTTGGTTCTCTAGATCAGTTATGAAAACCGAAGAAAAAGGAATGTGTCAAAAAAAATAACCAAGTTTGAAATAATATCATCTATCCTAATTGGACCAATTTTTTTATTATTTTATTTTTTTTTTTAATTTTTTTTTTTTTGATAATTTATGGATTTTCATAAACCTCATGTCCTAATTATGTACATATTAATTTTTGTCGCCGTTAGAACTACTTATATTACTTGATTCAGTTAATTCTTTACTCTCCAATAAGCTTAAAAGTATTAATTTTCCTGTTACTTTCCTTGAATCGTTTAAAGTGTTTGTTTTTCCTTTATTTTTTCACCATTCATCGAATTCAGTTCTTTTTCTTTAAACTCCACAATTGCCATCACAAGGATACACTGATTAATATCTTTAAAATTGACTTAAACCTTCCCCATATTTCAAATTCTCTATTCCATTCAACGTCTTCAAGTAAAGCTCAAAATCTGTCGGAAACTCAATTTTTCAAATCTGAAATTTGTGTTTAATATGATGAAAATATTTCCTTCATCTAATTGCTGATTTTGCAATTTCTTTGCTATCTCATGATTCATTGTAAAAACACAATGTTTCATTCTATGAGACTACTGAAGGTATGTCTAGGCATTTGGATTGGATGTCTCTGAATGTGCATTTTAATAACATCAATATCATAAAAAGCTACGGAGAGATTAGTAAAGATCCCGAACCAACTTTGCAAAGTTCTAAAGACAAATAGTGGAAAATGTTTCTCAATAAGCTGCCTAACGCTGGTCTTTGAAATAATATCGGCAGTCCAGATAGTGTAAGAAACACAGGGTTGGTCCAACGCCAGTTTTGAAAAACTCCCAGAATCCCAACTAGTTTTGAAAATACAAAGTCGCCCCAACGCAGTATTGGAGGCACAGTGCAACCCTATTAGTGTTGGAAATACCGCCTCGGCCCAACTTACATTGGAAACGGCGAAAGCCCAACTAGTTTTTTAAACACAGCGTCGCCCCAACGCTAAATTAAGATTTGTAGATTGCATTTCGCAATTATATTCTCATTCAAATTGGGGTTTTAAACAACCATTCAAATTTGCTTATCAACATTAACAATATAATTATGTTAGTTTTACATAGTTTGGTTTAACAGAACCATTCAAATTTGCTTATCAACATTCACAATATAATTATGTTAGTTTTACATAGTTTGGCAAAATTTTCACAATGAAAAAGAAGAAAAAAATGAATAGATAAGATCAAATCCTGTGGTATACCCACACTTATCATAGATGGAAAAAAAAAATCTCTCTACTAGGGAATGTTTCTCGGGATCCCATGGGCTTTTTCTTGATTCTGTGTTAATTATTTGCGTGATAATTAACAAATAATATTAGTTCATTTTAGTTCAGGCCATTCCTGTATATGTAAGATCAAACAAGTTCAAAAATGTCTTGAGCTGTAACGTCTAACGATAAGCGTTCTAAGTATAAGAACATAAGAAATATAGGGACAGTAAGAAGCCACATGGACCTATCGAGACTGTCCCAGTCAACCCACTAACCAAACATGCTCTCATGCAAATCCACAAAGCACCCAGGGCTTGTCAAATTCTTGTAACTAAAATCCACCAATTTGTGGCTTTAGTCAAAAAATTTCTGAGAAGCTGCGGTAATCGGCAACGCAGCAACAGCGTGTGAAGGGTGTCGTATGAGAAATAAGACGACCATAGCTGTAGCAATATATGATACCCAAATGAGACCGCATTATGCAGCACTGGTACTTAGTTAGTATATGGTCATACATGCCAGTATAACATTAATATAACTGTAACTAAAAACCAGCCATTGGCTTCGTCTCAATATACATAATGATACCCAACCCATCCGGCATATACCTATCCACCAAACCCTTTCTTAAATGTTGCAATCGAGTAACACTCACAACCTCCTGTGGTTAACCATTCCAAAATTTACAACCCTATTGCTCGAATGCATGCTTTCCTTATTCCAGATGGCATGCTTTCAATTCTTCTTAAATTTCTTGTTTGCCCCTGGTCTCCCGTCCGTGCTCTACTAGGAAGAATTTATTGGTCTCGTATTATCAATAGATTTAAAAATTTTGTAGACTTGTTTCATGTCTCCTCTGAAGAAATGCCCTTTCTACAGAAAACATTCCCTACTCTTTCAGAACTCTCCTCATAGCTCTTACCCTCAACCCAGAAATCAATCCTTGTTGTTCTACGTTGCACTCTCTCTCTTCATATCTATGTCTCTTCTTAAATAAGGGGCCCAACCTTGGTCAATACTCTATTATTGGCCTACCATAGCTATTATACTAGTTTACTTATTACTTCTTGTCTTTAACAAAACATGCGATTTATTATGTTTCCCCAGCATCTTATTACCTTATCCTTGCTTCCAAACAGCTGATTAGCTACTTTCAATTACTGCTTATAATCAACCTAATCTTTTTTTGGTCCATAGACTCAAGCCAATCCCCATTCATATTGTAGTTAAAACTTTTATTTTAGAAACCTAGGTGAAGAACCTTACACTTTTTACTATTAAAATTCATTTGCCACTTATCTGCCCACCCAAGAAGTTTATCAAGATCATTTTGAATCTTTATGCATCCTTACTATTCCACTGAGGTGGACACTTTGGTATCCATCGGCAAAACTTACTTCAATTTAGTCCTGGTCTAAAATCATTAATATATAAATGAAGGAACAACAGTGGCCCCAGCACTGAACCCTGTGGGACACCACTCTTCACTCAGCAGACGAGTGTATATACACTAGTTTAAAATAGCAGTGCAGACCGTGCGCTTCTCTTTCATTTTCTCCTTCGCTTTTCTTTCAATTCCTTTCATTTTTGTTACTTCCCTTTTTCCAAAGCAGATAAATCTAAAATATTTTTGTGTCAATACTAAGATAAAGGGAGTAATAGTGAAGAGGCAAAATGCAAAAGTGCTCTACAAATAGATTAATAATTTTAAATTATTTATCTGATCCAAGTGGCTTGCTTCAGCACCTGAAAAACAACCACTCTGTCGAGAGGCCAGAACCAGCAGATAGTACTCTAAAACTATCCGGAAAGAAGGAATCAAAAGATAACTCTTCAGAGTGTTTCAAGAGTATTCATTCTCAGCGAACGTTCTGAGTAACTCCGTTTCATCAAGAAAGATAGGAAAGAAATCTTTGTTGAACTTGCAGCTGTACGTGGATTTCCTCTCAAATATGTAAAACTGAATTTATCGAACAACAAGCCTTCAGTAATAAAGGGTTACTTCCCCCCCCCCTCTCTCCCCAGTAAACGGTAAAACGGATGATAATACACCTTGTTGACAAATAACATCAAAATCTTAGAAAGAAAAAGCAGCTCTCAGCAGGAGTCAACATATTTACTCATAAATTGGTGTGTGAATAAAAAAAAACCCCGGCGTTCAATCAATCGCAAGTAGTTCAGAAATATTTGATACAACTTTGGGAAAAAAGTTAGCATTAAAAAATTTATGAATGCACTCCGAACTAAGATGAGTGTAAATGGTTTGTTCTTACGTACATAGAAATCAAATAGCTTTATAATGTATTAAGTTTTCAAAATTTCAATTTTAATGAACACTATTTTTACGTGAAACATTTTATACACAGAAATTATTTATAACGAGCTTATTCTTTTAGATTCACCCAGTCTGAATAAATTCATTATGAAATCATTATAATTCTCTTCATTTTCATTTTCTAAAGTAAGATAAAATGTAGTGCAAGTAAAATAACCTGGGATCCCTGAATATGGACATTTTATTCGTGGGATAAGCAAAATGACTCAAAACGACAAATCATTACTATCAACGTACGCTTTATCAACGAACTTTATCATAGAAGAGAAAACCAAATAATTTTGCAGATGAGAACCAATTATGAAAATCTGCCATAACATTAGAAGAGAACATCTAATAATTTTGCAGATGAGAACCAATTATGACATCCGCCATAGTATTAAGATGAGCAGAGGACTTTAGATTAGTTAACACATTAACACAACCATTTTTTTTTAGATTCAGGCGTGGGTTTAACTACCTCTACCCATGTAAATGTATTTAATTTCATTGTTAACCTTCCAGTGTCTATAACACAGCAAACTTAAGACAGCAGAGTAATTTGCAGTTTGTGAATATAGAAAGGTGGCAGCTTTGAAAGCCATTAGAAAGTGCTCACCAAAATCTAAAACTGGGAGAACCCTGGAGAAATTGAAGCCGTGTAGAAGACTCCTAACTGAACGAAACTAGTTTGAAAAGCTAGAAAGATGGAAACCAATTTAATAAGCCCTAAGTAACGCCTACCCTTCTACTATATCGAAAGTTAAGTTTTAAATACATAAAAATGCTTATAGAAACATAAGAGAAATGGTACAAACGTGTTTATCTTTCAAAATTTTATGCAACTTCTCAGAGAAAAAAAAATCTTTTGCGCTTAGGTTTTCAATAAGCCACAATGATGGGTCATTTTCATGTAATGCCAATGAGGAACAAATTTTAAGCTTTTTATGTTGCCTACGATCCGATACTGGTTTCTTGTATATTCTGTTCCACTGAATCCAAAAATCATCATAGTTTTGGTTTGCATGGTCCAATTTCGCCGCTATTCACATGAACAATTGCCAAAACTTTTATCCAATGAATAGCGGCAAAACGGTTGGGTCTACAAACATCTAAATAAAAAGTATCTAACCCAATTATACATGCTCTGAAAATTTCGATATTGCTAAGATATATAATGAAAAAGGTAGCAAAATTGTTTCTTTTGGCATTTCATAAATGAAAAATCACAATATTTTTATTATTTTTCCTATCACTATGATTTTTGGATTCAGGGCAATAAAATACATAAGAAATAAGTCCGAAATAGTCATCAAAAAAACTTTTTTTCCACAGTATGATAAATAAAATTGTTAAGAAAATTATGTAATAGACAACCATTTATTTTTACCATTTTGAAAGTGTAACCCTAAGAGTTTACACGATATCAATCACATTGCCTTATTTAATATATAACGTATTTTAAAATTATTTTCTCCAGTCAATTATTATTAAATAAATAAAATAATAATAATAAATAAAGTAACATCTCTTCTCTATATATATATATATATATCTATTTAACA
>JABUQX010049910.1:0-7500 GCA_015478945.1 Trachelipus rathkii
ACAGAGAGAGATTATATTATGGAAATAAGAGATTTCTTTAAAGTCCATTTAATTTGTAAAATGCCTGCTACACCAAATCAACTTAAGCCTTTTTGCCATTAGATTTACATGACAAAGCTTGAATGCAGATGATCCTGTGCAAATCTAATCAGATAATGACGAAAACGATTTAGAAAGATATACCTCTGTAAAGTACAAGCTGTTCACAATGGCTCTCATATTGGTTATCCTAGTAATACACGGTACTTTAATTTTGTTCCATCAGCCTCAGAAATCCTGCTCAAGAAGATATTGTTTTACACCCTTCACTGCTTCCAACGGTAGCAAAGTCACCGCCCATCATGTCTAAATCCGAATCACAGATATAATAGTTGCGAGAAAGAAATAGCGACTATACTCTCCTTTATTTATTGTCAGAATTGAAGGCTCTTCAATTATTTCCATTATTCTTAGTAAATTTAAAATTCAAAAAATATTTTTATTGGCAGGTGGTGATTGTCCTTCATTTATTAATTATTAGTAGATACTTTTGATGAGTTTTTTTTCTCTTTTTATTGACTTGAGTAGTATCAATATTATGACTGGAATTTGTGGCATTATTATTAAATTAGGACTATTTGATATTTTCGCCATGTGAACTGCGACCATTATTTGTGGTAAGGAGCTTTCCTTAAATTAAGCAATTTTTAGTGGTAGAATCTGAAAGAATCCTAATGGTCTATTGATTTTATCAAGAATTAAGCAGTGCCAATGCTATAATCGGATCTCATGAAAGTATTTTACAGTAAAGTTCTATCACTATTATATCTTACTCATAAATAATATATGATTTAGTACTTAATGTAACGAGCTGACCCATTAGGGTAGAATTTATGAAATGACATTCTCAATAAGTCATAAACAGAAAGAAAATAAAGTAAGAGAATAAAAAGGTTGATAAAAAGAACATTATCCATACAGATCAAAATCTTGCAAGAGTGATTATCAGTTAATATAGATGTAATAATAAACTAAAGAAGCTTATTTAACAGATTAGAAGACCTTATATGTATTAAATCAAAATTTCATAATGACTTGATGAAAGAAATAATTTAGTAATTTGTAAACCCCATTTAGAACTTTTGTGATTACAGTGGACGTTATATTCACTATCTAGGCTAATTAATAGTTATGTAGTTAATTTATATCGATATTCTTTTAAGTTTTAATTTTTTCTTTATTGTTTTATTATACTTATAATTAAAACTATTTATTCTTTTTTGATGAAAAATTAAATTAAATGAAAAAAGATAGTGCTTATGGACGGTCTATGGGGGCTAATTACTATTTTATTTAAAATTTACTATTTGTATTACTTTAAAAAAAAATAATTTTTTTAAATTCATCCACGATGATGAATAATATTTTTTTTTTTATATTTTCATATTAATTTTAATGTAAATGAACTCAGTAGGTGATAGATTATTGATGGATTTATGTATTTTTACTCGTAAGTTATATAATTAAATTAGATTATTAATTTCTTTTCATTATTACGATTAAAATAACGAATACGCTGGTCAGGGAAAGTCAGGGGGAAAGTCCGGGAAATCAAATTCAAAATATTAGTGTGAACCCTTATATTTTTATTAAATCATTTTTATATAATAATTATCATTTTTATAAAACAAAGATTTTCCGGCAAAACATTTGAAGGTCATTTATAGGAACTGTTGGCCATTATTTCTGATTTTCCGAATATGCACCTCGACGTTTTTCCTAGATTGGCTAAATTTATTGATTAATTTACGGGTGGGTCACAAAAATACTAGATTACAACAATGTTATGGTTAGTGTTTGTAACGTAGTTTCACAATAAGAAACCGAAAGATATTTATCAATTGTTTAATAGTGATAAGTAAATAAAATGCTAATAGGTCAAGCATTCAAAGTTCAGATATCATAAATCACAACTTAATGTTTAGACCCTTTCTATAATCCTGTCTAGTATGATTTGTCCTTTCCTGTGTGCAGAATGGGACAATCACGTGTGAAGGTTCCTAACAATTACATCTGCATCATGTGTGTATCTTCCATCTTCACTTGGATATCCTTTTCTTCCATCAACCTTGAATCTTGATGGATATCCTTCATTTCGCTTTCCTTGTCCTCACTATAACATCCTAGATTATCCGGAAACCCGTCTTATAGTCGATCTATGTAGAAAGTGAACCTTTATGCTCATATTAGCATTAAAAAAATTTTAGAAGTCTGAAAGCATTTTCTGTACGAGTTTCATATATATGATTGGCAGATTAATGGGATGCCAAAAATGTTCTGTACAACCAAATGTAGCAAAACTTTTTCAGGCAGATTCTTCACTCTTAATTATTCTTTAGTCATGTATGGAATTTATGAAATTGTCATCATTTTTTTGATGATTTGGCGAATTTGAGGGGCTCGCTGGAAAGATTCCAAGCTTATTAGATGTTTCTCTTCGCACTAATTCTAATTATTTCGCTCTGGGAAAAATCTGTGGTTCTGTCTTTAATGGATATTGTTATTGGCACCTACAGTCATCATTTTTCGCCTAGCAGGCCATAACTTTTTCCCAGTGGTCTTCTTTCCTACTTATATCCCCAAAGCATTCATATTATTACTATCTTGGTTTCTGTTATTAGTATTTACGCGTTTTGTGCTGCGCAATGTTGTAAAGATAGTGATTGACCATACTTCAACATTCAACGCATATAGAATCACTGGTGTGCGTTTGTATTCTAGAGCTTCTTTGCAAGATTCATTCTATACTTTTCATATTCCTCTTTCAGTGTTTTGTTGAGTGACCTATTTGAACATGCTGGCGTAATCAGCTATTCCTATTGAGTTCAATCAAAACACTTCAGAGCCTTGCTCGGCTTGAAGCGTATCGATGAAGACGATGCGCAATTTCTTTCCTGGTCGGTAATTTTTAGGATAAGCCCCATTTGGAGTGTGTAGTTCCATTGGTAATGTTCCTAGACAGGATATATCTAAGGATTCTTTCTTCTTCATGATAATTATTGAGAGTACTTCTACTCTCTTTGTCCGATAAACTAAGATTATGTTATTAGCATTCGAGCCTTGGAGACGTTTTTATCACTTAGTCTAGATGCTAAAAGCTCAAGGAATCTTTGCTTGTGAGAGAGCTAATTAAACTGCTTGTACCTAATTCATTGATCTTTCCTGGGAGAACTGTGTGCTTGGTGTGTAGATAGTATTTTTCTTCATATTACACGCGACCACTATCTGCAGTGTGCACACCAAATCCTGGTGATATCTTTCATTCTGAGACATGCAATTATGGTCTGGGAGTTGTAGATTGGAACCTGGATGTGAACATCGTCGGAGTGGGGTACCAGGTCGCCTTTGCTGATTCCAATATTCCTGGATATCTCCAATATTTACAATTGTCTTGCTAAACGATGATACCTTCACAATTAAGCTAAACAAAACATAACAGTCAAACGTTGGTTTATGATTCTTTGTCTCCCGCCATAATTACCATCAGGAACACCTTGATAATAATTGGTTTAAATCACCTTTTTCTATTCGATTAATCTATTTTTTCCAATGACCGATTTCGACACAATTAGTAATTTTATTATTTCATTAATTCATGATTTTATTGATTATTATTATTATATTTATTTCGTTTTACAGACCATATGGGGGAGCCCAAATACTTTATCTGGTCCTCCGAGTTTCATTTTCAAAAGTATGCCAGATATGCTTGCTTCACAAAGTTACTAATATTTCTTCTTTGTTCTCCTGGCAATATCACCACAGATGTAGCAGAAAACATTGGGGTTATTCAATCACAGGCTCTTCGTGAAGTACTCATAGTGTTCTGAAAATATAAAAAAATAAATTATATATAAAGGTAAGCCCCTTAAAAAGAAATAAAACGATATTACTGTAAAATATGCATTAAAAAAGATATTTGTATAAGAGTAAATCTGGAACACCCTATATCTCAAGAACTAGAGCTAATCTTGGAAAACTAATGTCATTTCTGAAATCAGCACCTCGATATACTATAAATTCGATAAAATATCCTTGGCTGCAGGTCAAAGAAAAAAAATTTTTTTTTTGTTAGCCAGTGTTGTTATTATAGATAATTTTTATTATTATTATTATTATTATTATTATTATTATTATTATTATTATTATTATTATTATTATTATTATTATTATTATTATTATTATTATTATTATTTATTATTATTATTTCAATTATGGGAAATTCTTTTTAAAACTGATTATTATTAAATTCTTTTTTTGTTAACATAAGTTTTCTTATTAATTTTATTATTTATTATTATTATTATATTATTTATTATTTATTATTTATTATTTATTATTTATTATTTATTATTTATTACTTATTATTCATTATTATCTATTATTATTATTATTATTATTATTATTATTTTGATTATTACTTTTAACGTTAATATAATTATTTTATCTGTATATGTTTTTTCTGTAAAATTTATATTTAAGTTGGATGATGTGGTTTATTTTTGTATTAACCCGAAAACTGTCCCTGATTACACATTAAATGATTAATCACAAGCTTTTTATTCGTTCTTCGTTTCTTTCTTATCAAAATACGAAAATATATAATAAAATATATAATTATATATATATATAATTATATATCTTAACTTATTATATATTATATATATTATATAGTAATTTATATTAATTATATATATATTATATCTATATTTTATATTATATATATAATAAATTATTTAGTTGCTTTCGGTTATCAAAGGAGATCCGCTGATCCGCACATTATTCAAAGATCCGCATCGCATCCGCATCCGCAGCTTGATTCCCTGCGGATTGTTGCGCGATGTTTTTGTCGAGATTATGAAATTAAGGTATTTTTATAATAAAAATATATCTTAAGAGGGAATCTGAATAATAATAATAGAAAATGTAAAGATGAGTTGAAGGCAAATTCCAACACGGCTTGATAATTCTTATCTTAATGTTATCGTAAAGATCTATTCCAACTCGCTGATAGTACACTTTCATATGATGGAAAAAGTATTGGCTCAACAGAAATTCTGCTTCGGTAGCCTAGTTCGTATTCAAAGTTAACTGATCCTATATTTGGCAAATGAACTATTAGTTATATCTCAAAACTGCATTAAGTCGTATTGAACCATTTGAAGCAACTACCCACAAAATCAGCGCTCTCTATCATTATGTTTGCTGATATCTTATGTTAATACCATTAATTCAACGCTAATAAGCATTTTGAAGACCATCTTAATTGAAAATGATTTGAAACTTGTAAAAGGAATGAAAGATGTAATAAAACTAGAGGTAGACAAAACGCCATATTTGCTTCTGGTTGGAAACTTAATGACTTTACTAGTTACATGGCAACTTACATTATACTTTAAATAGATTATGTTTCCCGTATAATAGCAGTTTTTTTTTTTTTTTGTACGATTATTAGAATAAGTAAAGTCGTTATTTTTGTGTTTCAAGTTGAGCAAATTTTTAACGATGCGAACAGTCTATTAATTCGGCACCCATTAAAAGGAAAAAAACAAAATTTACAGAACCAACACCTTCTACATGGTAATCAATAACAGATTCACTGGAATGAATATTTCTCCAGTCCAGTAGGTTGATGAAGAAAAAAACAGCACGCTTACCAAAAGAATGTAGTGCAAATGATTGAAAACTCTCACCAAGAAAAAAGATTAGATTCAAATGATATTCAATCAGTTGCGTGGAAGTTAAGCAAATGTTTTACGCCACGCTTGCGTAAACTTGCCAAGGAAAACTCAATCCGAACAGTCTTAATTAATTAGCCATCCATTAAAAGGAAAAAAAAATGAAATATATCAAAGAAGCAACATCTTCTACAAGTAAATCAATATACAGACTTCACGTGGAAGAATTTCTACAGTCCATGTAGTGATGAAGAAACACATGCATTATCATTAAAAGACTGCAGTGCAAATGTATATTTGAAAATACTATCTTACAAAGCGAAAGACCTAGATACAAATCAAATGACGATCACTATCAGTTTGGTGGAGTGTTAATTATATGCAACTCAATTAATGCAATGTTTGACCGATTCCTCTTTAGTTAAACTTGAATTGGAAATACCTGGCTGTCCTCAACATATCTAGTGTTATCCAAGTGGAGAGAGTATTTAGCATAGCTTTAGGGCTAGATTATATGATGTGAAAAGAGAAACGACTGCTCAGCAAGTAAAAAGGGCAGAATATTATTTGATGATCTCTAGCACTAGCACAACTACTTCCATATTTGAATTTCTAATACTAGTGACTCAATAAAGTATATTATATTTATTCACATTGTAAATCTCTTTCTTAAGGTCGGAGGTTAGGGAAAGAGGTTGAAAATGGGGTCCATTTGAGTTGGGTCTCCGTCCCGCACCCTGGTAAATATTTTAATAGATTTGTGGCTAAAACTCGATATATTATATATATATAACTAATTTTATAAATATACTATATATATAATTATATATATAGTTATATATATTATATTATATATTTATATAGTATATATATATCTATATATAATATATATTATTACTATTTATATTATATATTATATATCATAATTAATATTATATTTATAACTTAAACATATTCTCGCATCCGCATCCGCATTCCACGCTTACACAAAATCCAAATCATCCGCATATTCCGCATACCGCATCCGCGGATGCGAAAAAAAATGACATCTGCAGCATAATAATAATAATTTATATAATATTATTATTATATATTTTAATCGCAGGATCTACACGTAGAGATTATCTCGCACGATTTTTATATATAATTAGTAGTTAATATATATTATATTATATATATATATTTATAATTATGATATATATATAGTATTATATATGTATATTATTATATATATATAATTTTAGTAAATTTATTTATTATAGTATAGTTATTATACATATATATATATATAATATATTATAATTAATATATATTATATATATAATAATTTATATATTAATTTTTAATATATATATATATATATATATATATATATATATACTATAGTATATATATAAATTATTATATACTTATATATATATATCATTATGTATATATATTTTATATATATCATATAATATATATATATATATACTATTTATAATCTATATATATATATATTATATTGCTGTAGTGCTAGAGACGTTTGCGAATCATCATTAATAGCTGGTATGCGTTCAGTAGTCAGTATATATTCTATATATATATATATTATATATTATAGTATATAATATATAATTTTATATGATAATTGTATTACTATATGATTATACACAAACCAGGTAATTATTTTTTGTTGGACCTGGACATCTGACTCGTATAATAATCTGTGATCTAAAAATTCCGTGGCCTTTGATAATGTATTCTACTCATTGCGAGTAGAACTTCATTAGGAGGTTTGACA
>JABUQX010049910.1:15000-17500 GCA_015478945.1 Trachelipus rathkii
TTCTTAAAAACTTGCCATTTTTTGTCCGTCACAGTATACTTATTTGTGATGTGATCCCAATTTTACTTCCCCCCTCCAATTGTTTCATCGACTCGGTTCCTCAATTATAAATACAGAAACATTCAATAAACTTTACGCCATATGATGTATTTGTTTGTTGTTTTGTCAAAACCTCGATGTCGATTGGTATCAATGGCATGGTTGAAGAGAGTCCTGTGCTTAACTAAAGCAGAGTTTCAGGTTTCCATTGACAGATCCCTTTTATGTTGATAAATTCTTCTCTTCAGATCCACCGTCTCCCCAATATAGGTAAAATGACACTGACTACATTCTATGTTGTAAACACACGGGACGGGTTGAGCTTGAGTGGAGGGGGGTTTTGTTTGCTGTTGTAACAGTCCCTTCAATTTCACAACATTCTTGACAGGAGCCACTTGTTCTGGGAGTAACTTTTTATAGATGTTGTGGTTGCCAGTGGGAATATTCAGATAAATGCGCCCTGTGAGAGGGTCTTCTTGATCAGAAGTTGGGACATTGAACTCTGTTAATTTTAATAATAAAGTTTTCCCTAGTTATGATGTGACCTCCTTGTTTACGAGGGTTCCGGTGAATGTGACCTTAGACTGGCTTGAGGAGTATGTGTGCCTCAATTCCTGTACCTTCGATGTGCCGTTTCAAATTTTGATACAGTTGATTGCTCTTGTTATGGACCATAATTTTTTCTATTTTAAGGATCGGTTTTTCAAACAAAAATATGGACTTCCATGGGATCACCGCTATCCCCCACCATGAGTAACCTGTTTATGGAGTTTTTTTGAGCAGAAGTTTATTTTTCAACATTACACATACAGGAATATTTTTTGGAGACGTTATGTCAACGACGTTTTTGCAGTGATTCCCAGCCATCTTGATCCCCCCTCTCTCTTGGACCACTTAAACGACCAGATCCAGTCCATAAAGTTTACGATGGAATTTTCACAAGGTGGCTCCTTACCCTTTTTTGATGTTCTTGTGCAGATGGAGGATGGTGGGCGAGTCATCACGGACATTTACCGTAAGCCCACACAGATTGACGCTTATACAAATTGGTATTCGGCACATGCTCTTTCAACAAAAATAGGAATACTGGCGTCGCAGATTTTGAGGGCATACAGGATTTGTAGCCCGGTCAGGATTGATGAACAACTGAGGACGATCCTGGAGACTTTTGTTAAACTACACTATCCTCTTCACATTTTTTATAGGGCTCATGTTATGGCCAGGAGGGCTTTTTACAAGGACAAAGAAGACCTTCACGGCGCATTTATCTGAATATCCACCACTGGCAACAACAATCACTCTATAAAACGTTACTTCCCCAGAACAAGTGGCTTCCCTGTTAAGAATGTCGTGAAATTGAAGGGACTGTTACAACAGCAATCAAAACCCCCCTCCACTCAAGCTTAATCCAGATTGTTCTTCCCGTGTGTTTGACATAATAGCAGATTATGTAGTGTACAGTGTCGATCTATTACCTATAATTGGTGGATGACGGTGGATCTGAAATGTAGTTAAGATATTTATCAACATGAAAAGGGTTCTGGCGCTTCTCAATTATTATCTATATTTTTATTTATTATTCTTCATTTCATATGGATAACCTACTCGGATTTTTAGTTAAGCACAGGACTCTCTTCAACCATGCCATTGATACCAACCGACATCAGTTCTAACTCAAACACAACAATCCATCATTCAATCGTAAGTTTACTGAAAGTTTCTGTATTTATAACTGCAAGAACCGAGTCATGAACAATTTGGAGGGGGAAGTAAATTTTGATCATTATACTATCTCACAAATATCTAGTCTTGCTGACGGACAAACCCAAAATGGCAATCTTTGTTCAAAGCCATTAAAGTCAAAATCGAGTCAACCAATTTGTATAATTTACCTGTCCCCTGTTAATGTTACTGACTTATTTATTCCTCACGCTTCCGGATTTCTCGTTCTACTAAGAGGATTGTTAAATTTACACAAAGATTTGACCTCTTCATGTTGTTGAAATGTCTTATATCTTTAGAATTAATTAGCTTCATTTCAATTTTTAACTGATTTTTTAAATGTCTTTTTTTAATGTGATTTTTGTGTTCAATTCAGTTATAAAAAAGGCTCAATCAGCATTTTAGGGAGTAACTCCTTTTCCTGTCTAATATATCCCGTATTACTACATATATATATATAATATATATATATATATATATTATATATTATTATATATATATATAAATATATATATATATATATATATATATATATATATATATTATATATATATATATATATATATATATATATATTAATATATTATATATATATATATATATGGAGACGCAGAGAAAAATAAATAGCAAAAAAAAAAATAAACAAAAAGTCTATACCTCTTCAAAAAAGAGAGAAGAGGAGAGAGAGAGAGAGAGAGAATAAATTGTCAAAAATAAAAAGTAAACTAAAAACTCAGAA
>JABUQX010049910.1:22500-34379 GCA_015478945.1 Trachelipus rathkii
TTTATATTGCCGAAATGCAAGGCAAAGAATATAAAGGAACCTAAAATCATCCCTCCATCCAGGATTTTCCACTACGAGCATCTCTACCTCTGGAGTATACGATTCTTTCAAGACCTCATACCCTTCAGTTATCTCATCTATAAATGTATAATTTAAATTAGGACCTGTGGTATGCTTATTAAAATAGAAGTCAAGAACATGTCTTAGTATTCTGTCCAAAACGTGGTGTTGGCAGCCTATGTACTGAGGCATATTTAAACCCATTTGTAAATTTTTTTTGCTGTATTCTAACTACAACCCCATTCTTATGGCCAGTATTTACAGCAGTAGTATCACAAATGATCATTTTGATACTAGACCATGCATCATAGTCATCAATAATACTACGAATTCCTTTAAATATATTTTCGGTGGAGCCACTTTACATCTAAGTACTCCTAATTTGGTTTCTTTAGTGGGACTTTGAAGGAATACAACCTGATACTCTTCTTCTTGCTTTATTTTTCCTTTTTCTGTTGGTAGCCTTTTTCCATCAAAATGCAAACAGTAATCTTTTTCTGTTGTAAGATGATTTTTTATTTTCAACGTTTGCTCTTCTCCACATTTAATCATACGTTTGAATATTCCAGACTGTGAAGGGGTTGGTAGATTTATTCCTTCTTGTGCAAGAGCTAAACAAACTTTTGATGCTTTATTAGTTGAAAGTGATAGGTCAGTAACTAATGTGGTTGCCACAGACGTACAATATTTCTTTTTTGCCTTAGGGGGACATTCATAGACGCTTACATTAGAACTGGTATCTGAATCGGCGGTTGAAGTACTTGATATGTCATCTTCTATGTCATCTTTTGGCACAGTTTTAGTAATTTTTTTAGTTAATCTCTTCCTTTTTGATGGATGAATCGAGGAAATTGGAGCTGGTTTATGAGTTGTGTAGCCTATTTTGCCTTCAGATTCGATCTGCTTTTCATAAAGTTTCTTGTCTTCTTGACACAACCATTGTCCTTCTGGCTTTGTAATGTCAAATACAGAATTTAATTTCTTCTGAAATTCTTGTTTTGGATATCGTTGATTTCTCTCATATTCTCCTATTAGTTTTTTAATGCGAGCAATGATTGCTTGCTCACTAAGTATGGGAAAACTCATTTTCTTCCATAAATTAATTAATTCCTCATGAATAATTTTAACTCGTTTTTGCTTCCATTTTTCATTATCAAGTAGTGCATGGTTAACATCCTAGAACATCTTTCTTTGAAGGTAACCTCACGTAATCTTTGAAATGCTCAATTCTTGGCAAATTAATTTTATGTCCTTTAGTCGTACTTGGCAAGTTTTTGGCCCAAACTTTAGCATTCAAGTGACTTAAAGTCAGCCATTACACTAAACTACTGAGTTCGATTACAATTACAAATTTTTATTATAGAGTTAATCTGAAATATAAAACGAGAAATTAATTAAAAATGATTAACTTTCTAACAATAAAATTAAAAAATAAGCAATTTAAATCTTAGGCATTGTTATTTATATAAATAAAGCACCAAAATTTCGAAACTGATATGCACGTAGCACATCCACCTCTCACGACAGTCATTTCAACACTGAAAGAAATTTTCTCTATTTGAGCGTGAAATGAAAATTTTTAATTGGCAGCCTGGGGCAACTTTTTTCAAAGAAATAAAAAATGAGCTTCACCATAATGTTTATTATGCAAACATTCACCCCATGACATAGCAGGCAGTTCGAAATTAAAAAAAGGCTCTGTAGTCATAACCCTAATATATATATATATATATATATATATATATATATATATATATATATATATATATATATATATATATATATATATATATATATATATATATATAGCAGTATTTAGAGTATATATATATATATATAAATATATAAATATATATATATATATATATATATAGTATATATATTATTATAGTTATATATATATATATATATATATATATATATATATATATATCCTCCTGGGGGAAGTCGTGAACATTTCATAAAAACTCTCTTCTTAACTTCATTGCGCATATAAATAATCGGGATGCATTTCCGTAATTCCAAGCCTAAAATAAAATTAACAAAATAAAGCTATATTAGTTAGAGAACCTAAGATGGAAACAAATTTAAATATAACAAGTATAATATAAAAGATGTGTTATTCATTAAAAATTATATTAAGAAAAATGCTGATTTAAAATCTTTCTAAAAAAAAAAATTGTAAAAGTGTTCTTAAATATAACATATAGAATAAAAATATGTTCATTAATAAAAATATTATATTAAAAAGACGACAAAAAAATTAAGTTAAAATCTTTCTCCAAAAAGAAATGTAAAAGTGTTATTAAATATTCATTTTCTACAAATTACTTAGTTCCCCAAAAAAAGTAAAAAAAAAAATTTAACAAAACAAATTATATTTGAAAGACCAAAAAAATATGAACTAAGATCCTCCCCCCCCCCAAAAATATAAAAGATATGGTGCATTCAAGTGAAGAAATATATATATAAAAAAAGAATTATAATTATAAACCATCAAAATAAAAATAGATAAAAAAATTTTTTTTTCCCGACGTGCATGTTCATGATGGAAAAAAAATGGAAAATAAATAGTGTGGATGTTGGAATTGCGATAAAACTTCCCTAAAAATACCAGACTATCTCTCTACTAAGTTTTAGCATGCAGTGTTTTAACCATATATTTGCATTTCGATTTTTTTTTCATGCATGAATGCATTATTATACGAACGCACTTTGAAATCTGTGTACACATAACGGACCATTAAATTTATTTAAAAAAATAATAACAAGGATTTCATACTATAATTTTAATATTAAAGTAAGCAAGACGTTCTATAAAAAAATAATTAAAAGTGTCTCATGTTTTATAAATGAACTGAAATGGGGTAAAGAAAAAAAAAGTTAAGTCTTTAGGAAAAAGGAAAACAGTCAAAATAATTTACCTAACTCCAAGTATGAAGTTTTATGTTTTCCATCAGAAGATTATGCAAAAAGAACTAGTGATGGGGATTCAGACTTATTATTATTATTATTATTATTATTATTATTATTATTATTATTATTATTATTATTATTATTATTAATACATTATTATTATTATTATTATTATTGATTATTATTATTATTATTAATATTATTATTATCATTATTATTATTAATATTATTATTATTGTTATTATTATTATTATTATTATTATTATTATTATTATTATTATTATTATTATTATTATTATTATTATTATTATTATTATTATTATTATTATTATTATTATATATATATATATATATATATATATATATATATATATATATATATATATATATATATATATATATATATATAGTAGTAGTTATATATATATATATATATATATATGTTATAGTTATATATATATATATTATATATATATATATATATATACAGTGGCGGCTCGTGTAAACTTTCGTTTAGACGTATTTGTAGGTTTATATATATATATATATATATATATATATATATATATATATATATATATATAGTTAGTATATATATATATATATATATATATATATATATATATATATATATATATATATATATATATATATATATATATATATATATATATATAAATAATTATTAAAATATGTTTTATATTTGTGTGTGTGTACGCAAACGTTTCAGGTGTTTTTTTTTAATATCGATTGCATGCCTTTGAACACATTCTGCAATTAAAAGACTTGTAACTCTCTTAGATGGAAATATTATAAAATCAATTATCTTTTCTAAAATATCAATATCTGATAGGATTATCCTCAAACGGACTATTACCTAATTTTTTATATTTATGTGTAAATGTGTGCATAAATTATAGGACTTTTTTTTTTTTTTTAATATCGATTGCATGCATTCGAACACATTCGGTAAAGCAAAAGCCTAAAAATAAAATTGTATTGTAGAGGTGTCAATTTTAGAAACAAATACGAAAAACGTCATTGCCTGCGCTTGTATCTTTTAGATTTGGTCTCTCTCTCTCTCTCTATATATATATAGTTAGCAAAGATAGCATAGCAGCATATATATATATATATATATATTATGAGAGCAGCATATATATATATATGTATATATATATAGTTAATATATATATATATATAGAGTATATGGAGTATATATATATATATATATATATATATATATATATCACACGGGTAATTTTTTTGAATATATTTTTACTATGTTTTTTCTCACAAAAAAAATAAACACAAGCTCTCCCCTGTAAAATGCGAATAAACTGACTTTAGTGTCTCTGACTCTCATATACAAGTAAAAGAAGGACATTACATGGACAAATCTAGCAACTTGTAAAATTTGAACCTTAATTTTATATGAGAAAACTTCCAAGTATCTATGTTAGAAAAAAAGACAATCTGGCAACATTATAAAAAGTAATATAGGAATTTTTAATTCTTTATTTTCGTATGTTGCTATATATGTCTTATTGTTAAGAACTTATAAAATTGGCTTATTTTAAGGGCGGCAAAAGTAGAGCCCACATTTAATATATTGAAATAAATATCGTACGCACAATTTGCAGTTGGAAAAAGGATTTCTTTGTTATTTTCTTAATTGATTACTAATTTTTTATGTATTAAATTGTTAAAAAAAATTTCAGATCACTTTTCTTTTACAAAAATTTCATATTTCCATCACCATCATTTGCCTGGCATTTTTAATTTGAGGGGCTGGAGCCCAATAGCCTATAAAGACGAAAGCCGCCATCAGAGCATATAGAAGAGTATATATTATTATTATATATATTATTATGTTATTATTATATATATTATTATTATATATATATATATATATATATTATTATATTACATATATATATATATATATATATATATATATATATTACCGTATATATATATATTATTAATATATATAATATATATATATATATATATATATATATATATATATATATATATTATTATTATATATATATATATATATATTATATATATATATATTTATATATATATATATATATTATATATATATATATATATATATATATATATATATATATTATATATATATAAAACAATA
Source organism: Trachelipus rathkii (assembly GCA_015478945.1). Taxonomy (NCBI): domain Eukaryota; kingdom Metazoa; phylum Arthropoda; class Malacostraca; order Isopoda; family Trachelipodidae; genus Trachelipus; species Trachelipus rathkii. Next base: position 27,638 of record JABUQX010049910.1, read on the forward strand.
TATATATATATATATATATATATATATATATATATATATATATATATATATATATATATATATATATATATATATATATATATACTCGTATATTATTTATAGTCAGCAGTAGTATATATATATATATTGTTGGTTGTTATATATATTGTTATATATATATATATATATATATATATACATATATATATTATTATATATATTATTATTATATATATATATATATATATATTAAGAAAACTTTTTACCAAAATGTCTTAAAACGGCTGGTAAAGGGCCCGGGGGGGGGCGCCAAAATATGTAGTTGTTATAAAAAAAAATTACAATTTTTCCCTATTTTGCCACAAAACACGAGCAAAAAAAATATTTTTCTTTGTCCAAAACTGAACTTTGTTCTCTCCACTGCAAAAACAGATTCAGAAAAATGAATCATCTTCTGGAGATAAAACGGGAATTAAACGAAAATGGGTAATAAAAGATAGATTCCAGAGACTTTCTAGAAAAGAAAAAAAATTTCTGAAACTGTGCTTGGCTTCGTCTCGTTGTCCAGAGAAAAATTATTAGTTGAACTTTTGAAGATAGTAATTTGGAATAGATAATTCTATCAATTTCATTTGATGTTATAATTCAGACTAGATTATTTAATTAAAGTCCAAAAAAAACTAAATCGGGCGAATAAAAAAAATTGACTCCGAATGGAAGGTGGACGAATCGAACAAGAAAAAAATTGTTCATAATTATGATGAATAGAATACTTTAGTTAGAAAATTTAATTATTATTTAATTTTAGCATTTATTTGTTTAGTTTTAACAAGCATTATTACAAAATATTGTTAATTTGAAAAAAAAAATTGAAAAATCTAAAAACGTAACAATTTGAAAAAGAATTGAAATATAACGAGAAATCGAACGAAAAAAAAGGAAATCGGAGATAGAAACAATAGAAAATTGTAGTCATGTTCGATGGAAATAAAATGGAAATGGTATCACCTGTAGATGTTTATTTTTACTTTATGAAAAGTCGAAATTAAGAGAATGCAGAGAATCGAATTAAAAATATTTTAATAGTTTTAATACGGATTATTCATTTTCAATGAAATGCATATGTAGTTGCAATATATGGATAGTTATGGTGATGTGTTAGTATATATATATATATATATAGTTATATATACAGATATATTATATATAATAAACATATATATATATAGAATTGAAATATATATATATATATATATATATATATATATATATAGCTAAAAAACTAAATTTAATTTAACTTCACGCCTCGTCACGCACCCCCTGATATTCGAGGCACACCTGGGCGGGGTGCGCTTTCATCCCTGTTCGAAAAACCACTTATATATAGCAGCATATATATAGCATGAGTATATATATGCTATATATATATATATATATATATGTATATATATATATATATATATATATATATATATATATATATATATATGTATATATATATATCCTTTCTCTCTCCAGCTTTCCCGATCCCAGGTGTATCCCAGCGCAAACGTAATCCATTTCAAGCATTCTTATATGTATGAATATTTCACTGGAATAATATGGAACACCTCCCTTGTTCCTTCCTTGGACCTGTACACTTTGAAACGCCTGGTAATGATCGACATGCCCATCTTAATCTGGTTCTGACAGTCACCCATCGGAGAGAGAGAGAGAGAGAGAGAGAGAGAGAGAGAGAGAGAGAGAGAGAGAGAGAGAGAGAGAGAGAGAGAGAGAGAGAGTTTTCTGGAATACTTGAAGAAATAGAATAAGATGCCGAGATTAAATCGAGATCAGTAAAACCCTAAGATTAAAAAAAAAATAGTATGTCAGTGAGTTGGAATTTAAGAAAGTGTCTTCTAATATGTTGGGTTCTCCCCCCAAGAAGATCAGGGATATTGGTAGAGAGCTATATAAATTGATCGAGGCTGTAATAGATAGAGAAATTGTAGGAAAAATTCGCCAGCTGTTTCGTCAGAAGAGGAAAGGCAGTGATGATGTTGACATTGCACACCCATAAAGATGATTTCAGAGAAGCAAGAATGTACCCTTTTTTGAAGTTTAGATAACTGGAATTTAAATAGTCTCTAGATCTAGATGGTGAATTTAGTGAATTTAATAAATTTAGTGATTTTAGTGAATTTTGTGAAATTTGTGAATTTAGTGAATTAAATCGTAGATTGCCGAGAGTCGAAAAAAAGCATAAGTTAAAAAAATGATGACCAATTTAGTAACATAAGAATAGACTACATCTTTTCACACACTCATAACATACTCCTTGGAATGAAAATTGAGGCTAGAGATAGTGTAAGAGAAAGCTGACTGGGGTTTTCTACCAGAGAACTCAGACACGAGAGTTTCTGTTAAAAACATGGAATAAAGTTAAGAGAAGGAATAATAATGTTCAGGAAAGTGGAATGTGAAAATTAAAATAAATACTTTGAATGTTACAGATGCTAAGCAAGAAAGACATCGCACCGGTACAAGAAGGCACTTCCTTTGCAGCCTTCAACCCGTGAGCGGTGAAAATGTAAAAAGTGAATGAGAATTCAATATTTGGATACTCTTCCTACCCCCTGCCCCCCCTCTACCCAGGCATCTCCAAGATAAAATGAAAAGACGCCATTGTTTTCGTATAAATAAGAAAGATTATTTAATTATTATTTAAGAAAGATTATTTAGGAGCCTTTGCTCTACTCAATGTATATATATATATATATATATATATTATATATATATATAGTTATAAAGTATATATAGCAGGGCAGGCAGTTATGAGCAGTATACAGTTATATGAGCATATATATTATTAGCTGGTTATAGCATATACATATGAAGAAAGAGTATAGCATATATTATTGGCTACATATGGGGCTAAGGGGTTGAGCAGGCATAATCTCCAGTGGCACAGAGAATTATCCGAAAGCAGACATTACAGAAAAACCACCATAGCTTCTGGAATCAGCGTATAAAGCCTATTACCAGAGTGTAAAAAAATATATATATATAGGCTATATATATATATATATTATGTATATATATATATATATATATATATATATATATATATATATATTATAAGAATATATATATATATATATATTACATATATATATATATATATACGTATGTATGTATGTGTAAATACGTATGTATATTACGTGATTATTCTTTATTAAGTGAAGAAATACATCACGATATTACATATTATTATTATTAGTTGTTATATATATATATATATTACATATATATTATATATATATATATTATTGTTATAATATAACATATGTAAGCTTCATTTTTTATGAGCTAACGAATACCCTAGAGTAGACAGCATAGATATCAGGAGTCGGTTCTTCCTCGGCCCCTAGGACAAGACGGGGATTGTCTCCTTCTGTCTCCTTATCATCGACTCGAGCCTCTAATGAAAAATATATGTTTCCTTGAACTTCAATTTTTTAGGGGCCTGGCCGAGGGTACAGAGGGGGAACGAAGTCCCCCCCGTCGTCCACCTAGAGGCCGAGAGACCTGACTCCTGATATCTTATGTGGTCTACTCTAGGGTATTCATTAGTTTTAAATCATAAAACGACTTTACATATAGGCTATATAATTTCTTTTTTTATTATTATTACACTGGTAATAAGCTTTATACGCTGATTCCAAATATGTAATTATTTTTCGGTGTCATACTTTTCGAGATAACTCTCCTGGCCCTTCCTGAATTATGCCATTTATATATATATATATATATATATATATATATATATATATATATATATATATATATATATATATATAATATATATATATATATATATATATATATATATATATATATATTATATTAGTAATAGTTATATATATATATATATATATATATATATATATATAGGTGATATTTGGTTTAAAAACTACAACTCATATCTCAAAAACTACAATAGCTGCAGCGGCCGGGAAAAAGAATACATTGTTAGAATCCTGGTAACTGGAAAAAAACGCGATTCCTCAAAACTACAATAGCTACAGCGAAAGGAATACATTTTTTAAATCCTGGTAAAAATTTTAGTTAGAAAATGTAAAATAAATAAATAAATAAATAAATAAATAAAAATAAATATTAGCCATTTTTTAGGAGTAGGGGACATAGTATATATATAAGAGCAGAAGAGGGAAGAGAGCATATATATAAGGTTATATATATATATATATATATATATATATATATATATATATATATATATATATATATATATATATATATTTTTTATATAGATATTACACAGCAATAGAGGGCTCGAGCCGAGGGGGAAACACAGGGGGACGTTTTCCATACCCCAAGGGAGGGGCGGAGGAACCCAAATACCAAAGAGCGGGGTTCTGGAGACCTCTGGAGGGGGAATTAGTCCTACCCCTGTAGTTCCCCGGAAGGCCGAGAGACCCCGACTCCTGCCATCGGTGCGGTATACCCTTGGGCCTTTTAGTTAAAAAAATTTAACTATAATAGAAAGTCTATTTATTTTAACAAGTAACGTATAAAAAGGCCTTTAAATAGTTTTCCTCATATTACTATAATTACTAACACTAATATTTTTTTTTTATTTTTTACATTTTCCAAACTAAAATTTTACCAGGATTCCAAAAATGTATTCCTTTTCGCTGTAGCTATTGTAGTTTTTGAGATTTTTTTTTTTTTTAATTTTTTATATATATATATATATATATATATTTTTCCGCACTAAAATGTTTACCAGGATTCTAACAATGTATTCTTTTCTGTAGCTATTTTATTTTTGAGATATGAGTTGTAGTTTTAAACTAATTTAATATATATAGTATATATATATATATATATATAGCAGCAGTATATATATAAGTATATATATATATATATATATATTATGAGCACTTTAGATTTATAGTTGTTATATGTTGCATATATAGAACTTGTCCTTTAAAAGGTAGTTAACCGATATATATCGAACGAACATTGTAATCGATTTTTTTTCGGATTATTTTAAGGCAATAGTGCGACAAGGTTGCTAATAACAGTTTTTTTTTTAATCAAAGGAGTTTATCCAAGATTAAATAGCAAAGATGGAAAGAGTCGTGTCTCTCGGCCTCGGCGTCGGACGACGTGACCTTCCGTCCCCTCCCGCTGGCTCGAGCTGAGCCCCTTAAAATATATTAAAAAATTTTTTTAAAAATTAACAAAATTAACATGATGTGCCAACTGGGTGGAAACTTTCAAAGCATCTCTATTGGAGTTGTAGCTAACACGGAATAATGCTGGCCGTATGAGCAGAGTTCCATGATTGTCGATATTATGCCCACTTCGCGTAACTCCTTTCAGCATGATGGTGTCTATACATATATATATATATATATATATATAGTGAGGGTATAAATATATATACACATATATATATTATTAAGGTTATATATATATACATATATATGTTAAAATTGTGAATGTTTGTGTGTGTGTGTGTGTGTGTGTGTGTGTGTGTGTGTGATGAGAGAGAGAGTATGAGATATATGGAGAGAGAGAGAGAGAGAGAGAGAGAGAGAGAGGAGAGAGAGAGAGAGAGAAGGTGCGTGTATGTGTGTGTGCTCATGCTTGTGTATGTGTGTGAAGGAGAGAGAGAATCAATGTCACTAAGACTAAACATCTGTTTAAGTCCTGTCACGTAAGTCAGACATTTGCTCATACAACTATTTGCGATTCTCCCGAGTGAATTCAGTAAAGCGAAACCAAAGTCAGAGAATCAAAATCGTGGCCACGAAATCGAACACAAGATTATACCGAAAGAACTTATCCGATTAAGTTCGAATGGAAAGTGACGGAGAGAGAGACATTTTTACTAAAAAGAATTTTCGGTAAAGTAGACCATTTGTATTCTGGGCACGTCCGTAACGTAAGTTTGGGTATAGGATATTCAGGGGGTATGAAAGTGCGTGAATTTTGGCTGAAAGTCATGCACAGAATATTATTATTTCACTCAAAATGTATAAAAGAAGCTTGGAAAGTTTTTAAATAAAATTTCAAACTTTTTAATTCCAAATATGTACCGTCTCCTGTATTACGCTAAACGCGAATATATATATATATATATATATATATATATTATATTATATATATATAAGTATATATATATATATATATATATATATATATATATATATATATATTACATATATATAGCTAGTTATTATTATATATATATGTTATTATTATATATATATATATACATATATAGAGTTAATATGTAATTATATATACATACATATATATATGTTATTGTTGGCTATTGGTATGGCAAGGGTATATAGTATATATATGTATATATATTATATATATATATTATATTATTACATATATATATATATATATATATTATTACATATATATATATATTATATATATTTATATATACATATACATATATTATACTATATATATATATATATATATTATGAGTTATTATATATATTATTATTATATATATATTAGCAGAAAGAGCAATATATATATATATGGTATATATATGTTATATATGTTAAGTTATATATATATATATAGAGTATATATATATATATATATGTTATATAGTATATATATATATATATATATATATATATAGGTATATATATATATATGCAAGTATATATATATATATATATATATATATATATATAAGGTTATATTGAAGAAATATGCAATG